>CAJNDV010017668.1:129867-144541 GCA_905221635.1 Symbiodinium sp. CCMP2456 | reverse complement strand
CTACTACTTCTTCTTCTTCTAGTACTACTACTACTACTACTACTACTACTACTACTACTACTACTGCGACGACGACGACCGAAGCTCAATACAATAACCAGCACAAGCAAAACCACCCCTGGTAATATACGCATGATCATGGTCGGCGTCGGCTTCGTTCGCGTCTTCAGATCTGAGAGGTAGTCTGCATTTTGGACCCCTCTCAGCTGCACGCCTGGAACTCCTTCTGCATGGCCGCTGCGATGGATGAAAGCTCGGCCTGCTGGAACAACGTATCTCAGGTCAGGTAGCACCCTGTCGCTTGGAACATGCTCAGCGCTTGAAGTGGCCCTGTGCCCAACACAAGGCATCAGATGTGACTCCTAGTATGCACAGCAAGGTGTTCAACAGGTGATGCTGACTTTAGAAACTTTACCCACGCGGCGGAGACTGGGCCGTTTCCCATGCACCACAGTCTGATGCCAGAGCCTACATCATGCATGGTTTGCACTGCAGCAGCAGGCAAGGATGCTGAAAGAATATTTAAAGGCAACGCAGGATTTTGATTCTGGCATGCGCATGTGCCCTGCAGTCACTGAAGCGGCCACGAGGACGTCCGGCAGCCTTTCCAGACAGAAAGGACTTACACCTGTGCAAAGACACTTACGTAGACATACATATATATATATATAAAGAGAGAGAGAGAGATAGGTAGATAGATAGATAGATAGATAGATAGAAAGATAGATAGATATTTGTGGACAAGGAAAGAGAGACCCAGAAGCGCTCGAATGTGGAGAAAGGTACCATATTCGGCACAAAGGTACGTATGCATGTATGCATGTATTGGCCAATCTTAATAACTAGCACAGGTCTAACCACAATCGCATCAATGCAGACATCTCTGTGCAGCCTGTAGAACTTATTCTACATACTTGTCTCCATGATTCTCCACGTATGTCACTAAATGATTCACATACTTGTAACGGTACGTAACAGGTATAGCATGGTATAGGCATATTGCTCAATCATTGGGTCGGAACGAAAACACTCTGACTGCTGTCGCGAATGAGGTCCACCGTTCCTTCTCTGAGTGACTCATAGGTGTTGTCACAGTGAGCAGCTCTGACATGGTGACAGCACCGACACGGAGAGGGCTGGGCATGCGGAGACTGTCAGAGATCGTTCGGGTCCCGACCTCACATCTTGAAGGCGACGTGGGATGTCATGTCTCTTCAACCTGAGCATGGCAGGCAGCTTCCAAACGACAATATGAAGTAGTGCCTAGAGCCATGCGGGAAATGTTGGTTTTGCTGCGAGGTCGTGCAGCTGCGGGCGCGCCCTGTCTCGACCCAGGAGATTCTCGGAGCTCTGATTCCGATCAACTTCGCTCCAGGTTCGGATGTGGCAGCGATTTGAGCTACAGCCCGCATCAACGTCCAACATCGTCCAAGAACCGGCTTCATCTTATGTCTGACAATAACCATGAAAAAACACTAGGCGATAACACGCTGGCTCCTCGGCCACCGACACCCTGCCCCGACACACGTGACAGAAGCGTGTGGACGGAACTCTCTCTGAGACCGCACACAATCCAAATAGCTCGGGAGTCTATCACGGAAGCAGGCCTTCGGCACGTCCGTGTCCATTGTGCCGATGACAATCTGCAGCAAGAGTGCTCCAACATTACTTCAGTCCCTTCATGCATATGTTGTAAGATGATGGTTTTAAAACAACCTCGTTGCACTGTCATTTTGCTGAGGAAAACATGCTGTGTTTTGAAATTAGTAGTCAATCCAGAGTCCTGTACCATCAGTGCATTCTATTTACCAACATTTGGGATGAAAGTCAATATGCAGCTGTGTTGTTGCAAATAGGGGCTGGCTTAACCGAAGCAAATGTGGGATGATATCGGTCAAAACTTAAGGGGATTGCTGCTACCAATCTGCGTTTCTGGCAGCTCGTCGAAAGCGCGCATCCCACCCTGCCAGCAAAGCACTTTTGTGTGCAAGCCTGTCGGGTAGCGAAAGCACATCTCACTTCTTGTGGAGGGAAGTTGGTTGACGAATCCAGACAGCAAGACCGAGGCCATCACATCCAATGAACTGGCTGGGTCTGGAGTAGCCACATTTGAACCGACGACGCTGTTTGGCATCATGAATGCGACACCTCACCCGCCCAAAAGCATTGCGGTGAATGGCTTGCAAGCAGCGCAGGACCAGGAGTCGGCGATTGTTTAGGCTGTAGAGAGCTCGTCTTCCATCAGGTCCTTCATGTAGAAACACCTCAAGGGGCTCGTGGTCCCGGAGTGCTGCTGGGTTCGAGATCATCTCCTTCAACCTTTCCAAGATCCGTCGTCCATCACTGAATTTGAGATTTTGATTGATGCTGTACGGTGTGTGAACCGCAAATACAAAACCGGTACAGTGACAACTTCCTTGGAAGGTTCGGGAATCTTCCAGAATCTGGAGACCTCCGGCGAGAAAGAAGGAACATAGTCCTCCCTGCGGCTCCACACCCACTGTTTCGTCGGGCAATCTGAACGCCAAACGATGCGTTCATGTGTGCTCTCACTGGATTGCAAGACGCCCTCTCCGCAAATCCACTTTTGCTCATCAAGTTTCAGGCAAACATACCTTATCGGCTTGCCATCCTTCCCAATTTTTGTTTTGAGAAAAGCTTTCTTGCCTCCAGGCCAATCAACTCTGATATCACTTTTGTCGTCATCTAAAGTGCCAAACAGGTTGCTTTGCTCCCACGTTGAGCTCAGACCGCCCCGCAAAGGTGGATCCTTTCCTTTGCAAACTCCATTTTTCTGTAGTGGAAGGAAGCCAGACCACACACTTGACTTTGATAACCACATCGACATGCTTTGCTTGGACACAAGAAAGGACATCAAGTCGCCTGTGGTCTGGACACCACAGGGTGGGCTTGCTATCCACACCTGGATGAAGAATGACATCCAAAGGCGGCAGGTCTGCCACTTGCGCCAGAGCCTTTCGATTTCAACCATAAGGTCGTCTTTCGGGGCAGCGCTAGAGGGTAGCTTCTGCAGGGCAAATACTGGCACTGACACATGCTTCTTCGAAGCACGCGTTGATGTTGGATTTCCTCACAAAATCGCAGGACTGGTGGCACATGGTGGCACAAAGGGTGCATGTGGCAAGTATTCAAGTGTCTTTTGGTGTGTCCCTGTCCTGCTTTTGCGTGTCCATGTCCGTTCCCACTTCTCCTTTTCCTCAGACCACCAAACAACCTTGTTCTGACTGCAAAGATAGGGTTGCAGCACACCCTCGCCACAAGTCCACCTGCCAAACTTGTCAGAAGTGACGAGCAAACGCCGCTCCGTTGTAGCAGCTTTCTGGAGGATCGCAATGATGGGGTTATTTTTTCTGGAGGCAACTTCTATGGTGCTTCCATCATCATCTTCCCATTCGCCCGAGAAGAAATCAGGAGATGATGGCCATGCAGGCTCCATGGCGGATAAAAACTATTCGAGGCAATCTGCAGGATGATCCCGCGTGTTCTTTCTATCCTTCGCACTACCGTTTGCTCGTGGTGCATGAATGGGATCTGCGGTAGCCATCCTTGCAGTTCTGATGCTCGCTTCCCCTATGCAAACATCTGCAAAAAGTCGAAGCAGGAAAGGGGGTTTGTGTTGCCGACGTTTAGGGGCAAGGGTGTCGGGTTGGTTGGCTGAGCACTTGTGTAACTGCTGCACAGCTACACAGCCCGACACGGCAAGTTCCCCAAGCTTGAAGATACATATACTAAATAATATACCAATGATCCGTATAGAAACCCTATAGACCCCGATACAGAAACCCTATAGAACCCTCTTACATAAAGACCCCTCTTAAAGGACCCTATAGAACCCTCTTACATAAAGACCCCTCTTAAAGGACCCAGTCTTCGCCGCGCCTCGGGAGGCGGAGGCTCCCCTGGCTCTGGCACAGAAGCGACCTCTGCAAGGCTCCGTGGCTTCGTGGTCGTCGGTTGCCCTTCAAAGATATATATATATATATGTATATATATATATATATTTCGCAACTAGAGGATACCATATCACACAGCAAAGACATCCCTTGGACTGCGTACAATCAAGGTATCCAAAAGATGGGCAACTTCTCGCACCGTCGCGAGGTCTCAGCGAGCGACGAACGCAAGACGAGCCAAGTAGATTTGAAGACCAATTCAAAGGGAGCAGCTTGCATTCCACAAGTGGTGCAGGATCATCGGCTGGAGAATAGTGGCAAAACAGAGCTTGCGCTTGACCCCCTTCCCCCTGAAGCTATGACAGTGCTTAGGCTCCCGCGACGTAGTCGCGGCTGGGATACAGCGGATACTCCTGTGCCTCCTTGCCGAGGGACGTGTTATACGTTTTCGGATGCGTGTTGCTCAGTGGAAAGGAAACCTGCATACTTCAGACACACTTCTAGCCATCATAGGTGATGCTGAGCATGCTCACTCAAGCAGGCGGGTGAGCACATTGCAAGAAGCCTCAACGCTTCTGCTGGGTGCCTTCATGAATGGAGTGCTTTATGCAAGGTCAACATTCCCAATGAATGTGGAATTGAAGCTGACTTCTCCAAAGGAGCTTTGCCTGCAGTTCGGCTTCAAGCAGCTTTTGCTCTTTCTCCAGCTTGTCGAAGTCCTCCTGGCAGTCGCTGTACGTTGAAACGGGATCACGGTTCACTGCACTGGAATAGCCTGCAGCACCGAAACACCATGGGACCATGTTCGACATCGAATTCTTGCGCCACGTGACCAGGGTCTCCTCCACTGTGTCTTGCAAATCTTGCACCATCGCCAAGTCTGCAGGGAGCAGGTTGATGACATGCTGGGGCCAGCTTCGGGTGTAAGAACACCTGTTGAAGTGCTTGGCAGGAATACTTAAGTGATTCGGGCGAGGTTGCATACATTGCAGTGGGGTTAGCGGCTTGGATGAGACGAAGCCCTACTTCGAATGAAGCAATCACGGCATGAAGCTGGTCATGCCAAAGTGCCAGAGTAGTTGGAGCATGTCAAATCGCGACAAAGCTACAGCTTATGGCATTGCACAGTAGCAATTGACATCAAGCTGAGGTCAAGCCAATGCAACTTCTCACTCTAATCCGGGAAGCATCTGCGGTAAGGGCCGCTTGCAACTGATATCGTGGAGCTAGGAGGGGCCCCTGTTACACCCTCAACGGTGCATGCTCTGACGAAGCACAGTAGGTGCCAGGCTTCTTTTCACAGCTTCTACAGCCACCCTGGCATGGATAAATAGCTGGGGCGGAAGGCTGCTGAGTTCAGTACATATCCAAGCAGCTATGTTCGCAAACGGTCGTCGTCATCGCTTGCTTTGCGTCGGGACTTAGGGCGCAAGCACACAGCCCTCACGGCGGCTTGAGAAGCCCCATCTTGATCTCATGTGTAACGTGCTTAGTTAGAAACAAAATCTTGGATCCTGGATCTGCAGCAGCACGACAGTCGACCTCGATGACCAATTAATTAGGTATTTTGGTGGCATCCTGACAAGATTATGGAGGCAACAGTAAAGTTCCGCAGCAGAGCCAGGTCGACGTTAAACTGCCGGGACGGCCCCTGTTGCACTGGGTCTTTCCTCGGCGTAGACAGGGCAGAGAACTCCGTGTCTGCAAGGGCGGTACTTCGCAAGCACATCGCCTTCCAGCCTCAACCCGCACTAGCTTTCGAACATGCTTTAGCTTTGAAGCCACAAGCCTTTCGAAAAGCTCGTGGGTGAGAGAAACTTCTGCTAAAGCAAGCCTTGCGTCACTTGGACATCCCTACATGTAACGTCTTGAGACATCCAAGGCACTGCTCCACCGCATCTTCGATGTTGCCCACAAGCTCGTCAACGGCCGCGCTGACCTGACGACCTTGTCTCGGGTTCGGGGTCCCGGAAGTGGCCGTTTTCGGGCGGAGGTGCACAAAGTCCCGAAGGCAAAAAAGCTGGTGCAGCATCGTCATGCCCAAGGTCTAAAGGCTTCGGAAATCGTTCCATAATGTTGTCAAGTGTATAGGAAGAAGGGAGCATAACAACACGACGACACACCACACAAATCAACTTCGCGATGCAAGCAAACTGGCAAAAGAAACAGGAAGAACGCCCAATGGTAGTATCGATGGCAACGAGCCCGGACTCACAGGTCAGAAGCAGACATGTTGGCAACCAGTCAAGAGCTTCAGGACTGGGTAGACTATGGAGAGCAAGTCCCGTCGGGCAAAGCGCAGCATGCTTTGCTGCGCGAGCTCAAAGAACCATTGACAAGCTCTTGGTGTGGAGCTACAAGTAAAGATCCTTTGCCGGCAGCATTTGTCGTTCGTCCAGACGATGCCATGGCACTACACACACTGACACACTTGGACATGTTGTTGCAGGGACGGTTCTCTACGGTGACTCGACATGGTTTCCAGAGGTCTTGGGCTTATGATTATGAACCTACCTCATCCCGGAACCGTTTGGAATGCTTTGACTTTCAGAAGCTTCTATCTTCAAGACACTGCGGGAGGTTGATGCATGTTCTTCCATCATCCAGGTTGCAGACTTTGTAGAGTTGCTATGCTGCTTCTACCAGGACTGCCGTGCGCAGTGTCAAATTTTGTGAAGCTACTAAAGCTTCGTCCTGAGGGCGAAGGCTAAGGTTCCATCGAACAAACGCTGCATTTTGCTCTGATCGAGCACCCCACGAACTTTTGACCTAACTCATCCGCCGAGGACTCCACGATCCTGCCGCGTAATGTTCAGCTGCTGATCCTTAGTAACGACTTCCACCCTTCGCGATTCGATGGGCCAGGTGCACCCGGAAGCCCAGACTAGCAAACACCATGACTGGAGGCATGGCCCAGAACAGACCAAAACACCTGAAACCGGGGAGGCACGGCCACGGAACTGGGATGGATACGATCTGGGGCGCCAGCAACCAAGCGCTGTGAATGTGCCATGCGGGTTGCCTGTGTTTGAGGAAATGGTGTTCTGCGCAATACACCTGAACCTCCCGTGACGGCTCGTTCAAGTGCTTGCCTGGCAACCGCACTGGCACTGCCGTGACCATACAGACTGACTCTTCTGTAGGATGTCCGAAACCTGAAACGGGCACAAGCAGACCTGAATGACTCAACCCATTGTCAAGCTGCCGACCTGCAGGGCCGCCTTCCAGGCATAGTCCACTTTGGCCGGGATGCCTGGATGCATCTCTCAGGTCCAGCAGCGACTTCGAACCCGAGCTCGGAAAATCATGATATTCGATGACGAGTACACGTACTCCTGCTGCAGCTTCTACCTGCCTTTCCGGCTGCTTCTGCTGCTCATGCCTTTACTGCCACTGCTGCTTGCTCCTACTCCCAGTACTCCTACTCCAACTCCTCCTCCTGCTCCTCCTACTCCTACAACTTAGAAGCCTTGCTCCTTTTGTGCACTTGCTCTGGGCCACCCGGCGGTCAAGCCCTGCTTCACGTGGGAGACTTTGCTCCGCAGCGCCTTGGTCGGCTGCTTCTTTGCGCTGCAGACTATCGCGTCTTATTTTGCCGCAATACAGTGCATTGCAGAAAGACGTAGTAGCAGAATGTCGCTACACAATGACATGCAACCTAGTTGAGAAGAAGAATGCTAGCATATATGCGTTACATAACGGTTTGAGCTCGCAGGCTTGAGTACCTGCACTGCGCTGCACAGCGGAATTGTGAAGCAACCGTTGGAGTGGGCTGAGCCGAATTCATACGAGGACTTGGCGACAGCTGGAAAGAGGCATGGACTTGAAGGGAGCAGGGAAGCAAGGCTTAGGAGCTGCAACTGCAGATCAGCAGCAACAACCTTTCGCGTGCTTTGTACACTTGGACCAGCATGATCTGGCAGAAGTGACGAGCGGCGTCGAACTGCAAAGGGCCGGACGCGTAGCTTTCCAAGCTGCAGTCTGTGCCTTGGGTTACTCATGTCGGCTGTGGAAAACATTTATCCCCGTGGTTTGTGCCTTTTGCTACAGGACGTGATCATTGCCGATGTTGTTGTCCTGATTGTCTAAATTATCACGCCGCCTCCGGCCCGCGCGGAACGGCGTATCTTCTGACGCTACTGGTAGGGGTGCCGCCGTGGCCAAGACCTTGTGCTGACTGTGGTTTGCGTGTCCATGAAGATGTAGATGAGCTCAAGCGCCTCCATTACGACGTCATCTTTTCAACGGGTACTACATAAGAACGACGGCACGGGAGGCCCCCTTGTACTGTAGGATCTTGTCGGATGACTCGGATGACTGGATGACTGAATACTTGCGTGGCAATCATAATATGTGCAGAGTGATGGGTTCATGGTTTGGCCTTTTGGTTGAGCTCCTGATCCAGCCTCCAGTCTTTACGAAACAAATCGTCAAAGGCCCATTCACTGTCTTTCTGAAGCATTCGGATGTGTCGTCCCCCGTGGCGGTCGAGGCCGAGAAGCGCTGACAGCGTAGGCCTCTGCATTGTCCCTTGGCAGCGCAGGTTGTGGGTGCTGGAGCACGAGAGTCATGAGAGGGATCTACTCTGGGTTTGACGGTTTTGGCTCAAGGCGAAACATCATGGTCGACTTTAAGCTGGCATCGAACCATGGAGCATGTAGCTCCGCATACCTCTCAAAGTGAAACTGCTCATCCTTCATGGAAGCTACAGGGGCGCCTGCGCAAATTGACGCGATCTGCGAGTCTCATCGGGCCGGAACCCCGGGGTCCTGCTCCGGAAATCCTAGCAACCTTATCAGAGAAGCAAAGCAGGACCTGATGATCCCCGAGTGTGCCACGTGAGCGGATCGAGGTCCGCAGCATTGACATCCATTTCCAGCTCGTCGACGACAGCCTCTCTGATGAGGCAGAATTGTTCTGCTTGCTGCATTTCTGTCTAAACCTCGAAATATCAACGATAAAAACTACAAAAGTAGCAATTCTTCATGCCTCACAAGTTCAGACGCTCGAACATCTTTTGGTTCTGTCTCCATGCGGCAAGGTTTGCACAGATTTTTGCTCATGCTTTGGTGCACGGATCTACTGGCCGACGGTGTACGCGAATTTGTGCGCGGTTTTGTGGCGCTGTCGTGTTGAGGGAGATAGAACCTTAGGATAATCCGCGGCAAGTTCCACGAGAAACTTCGCCAGAATATCCGCGAGACAACCCTGTTTGGCCGCGCAAGGCAATCCACCGAAAAAATCGTGGCCCAGACCGCCACCTAACATCTCGCTTGCTACGACTTCTAGAGCACATTGGATTACCTGATCGGAATGGCCTACATACTGCATTGCTTACTTCCACATCTTTATCAGATGACCTCCACGACGACGAATCCTGCTCCTGCTCCTACTTGTACTGCTACACAGCTACTGCAGCTGCAGAAACGCAGCAGCTGCTGCTGCCACTGCTACTGCGACGACGACAACATTGCTGATTGGTGGGAATATTCTACTCGTGCTGCTACTGTTCTCCTTTTCAGTGATGCAGCTCCAATTTGCCAGGACATGTTCACAAGAGCGGTCCAGCAAGTTTCTTTGTTCTTCTAGGTATGTCTGCAATCAGAAGCGAAAGCTTTGGCCGTACACAGGCACGGCCATGGCTAGCAAGATGCAATGTTGATCCAGGTCTTATCATAATATTGCAATTGCATGATAAGCAGCAGCAGCAGCAGCAACCTCACGCCAAGAGTTTCAGTTGTGAACCAGGTGGAAACGGCGTCACATCGCCTCGCCGTCCCTTCCCTGGTTGCCCACCCCACTACCTTGCTGCTGACCTCTTTGGCTATTGTCTCTCTGAAGGCGATCCACGTCCTCTTCGACAGAGCCGAGGCTTCCGTAGCTCTGACAAAGAACCATGGCTACATCCGGTCGCTGGCAGCTTGCCTTCTGGAGCCGCTTCTTCAAGAACCCCTGCCACTTCCAAGCGGGCAGTTGGATGATTTCTTCGCTTCTTTTCAACATGGAAGTTGCGCACACATTGCGAAGGATCTGGAACACCTGGAGCTAATTTTCTCTTCCCTCGCAAATCTATGTCTGCATCATTCCGCCATCACCAAAGTCCCCCCGAGCTCCGAAAGAAGATGAAGCCAGCCACTGCAGACAAGACACTCGGATGATAGAGGCAAAAACCAATACAACTGGTCTGACATCATTTGCATCATTGCTCTATAATTCAAGTTCCCCCGGTTTCAGTTTTGATTGATTATGTGCCAGACTCAATTATTCCGGCCATATGCCACCATCATTTGCCGCCTGCAGTGATTTCTTGCCCATGGACATGATGTTCGCAGGCCTCAGCCACGAAGAAAATCATGTCCACACTGCACAGCATGGTTGGCATCGACGGACACGTGTGATGTATTTCAATGTCTATACTTTATGCTTTCATGCATTCATGCCTGCATGCATGCTTGCTTGTCATTTCGCAGCAGCGTACATTGAACATGTACATAAAGATAGTCTCGCAAACAGTTTTGGCACGGTCAGGCTTGCATGTGCTCATGCACTCATACACACACGGAGGCGTGCCTGCATTCATTTGCAGGTGTGCCAGAAGGCGCGAAGTAGATGCACTTGCATGGGACGCTGGTGGGAATCTGACCTGTGACGGCGACGGTCTCAGTGGCTCAGGCAACGGCCCGAATACGGTGCCGGCATCTGTGTTTCCGATGAACGGCTCCCCATACTCTGTGCGCTGATCCTGGACCGCGCAATTCTGTCACAGAGCTGATGCTGATTCGTGAAGTTCTTAGACGGTAATGTGCCGAAACCAGGGCGGCGAAAGGTGCAAAATGCATCCAAACTCTTTTGGCAACCACTTTGCTCATGCAAGGCTGCTCTCAAAATCGTGCCTCATCGATCCCCTTGTTGATACCTGTCCGGTGTTGGATGCGGATTCATGAGAAGCACACGATTTCGAAGTCCTCCATCGACCAACTCTGCAACCGAAACTGCACAATCAAGCCCGACATAGGATGGGTGCGGGGAGTAACAGGAACCCGCTTGGGGAGTAAAGGAATTCATTTCTGGACGTCGTAACGGGAACCAGGGCTAGTAGAAACAGGAACCACACCGGGAGCGTAACAGGGGCTGTCCAAGGAAAGCCAAACAACGAAAAACAATGCTGGAACTCTTGCGTGGGGGACCGGTTTTCGGTCCCCTACTTTGACACCATGAAAGCCTAATGCTGACGCCTATGTTTCGTTCGAGGCATATAGAATTTGGGGTTGAAGCAGATTCACGGTTTGGGATATAGGATGCCAATGGCAATACACTCCTTGTCTCTGAAGCCACAAGTTGTTTCTTCATATTGAATATGGGTGCTTTATCGTACAAGCAGGTTCGTACTAATGCAAGTCGAAGTTGACGTATTACGAGTACTACTACGATTAGTGACGGGGCTAGGCTTTTGCACGCCATCGTGGTCTGACCAGCGCCAGCTTGGCTTGTTTCTTGGGTGGAGGGTTTAGACTTTCGGGTTTTAGGCGGACTCTGCGACTGTAGAGGTATTGTGGAGGTTTAGGGCTTCAGGGGTTTAGTGTTTTAGGGGTTTAGGGTTGACGGGTCAGGTTCAAGGGTTCAGGCATTTGTCTGTCAGTCGAGAACGGCTTTAAACGCTCGAGAACGGCTTTGGGGGTTTGGGGTTTCGGTCAGCTCTTGGCACCAGAAGTAGGACTAAGAAAGAAATGACGAGACTACACACAGCAGCTTTCGTCATACGATCGTGCAAACAAGTCACGAAATTTGCAGTTTGACTCGCAGCAAACACATGCAATGTTCATTCTGGAGCGTCATGGCAACACCGATGCTGTTTAGCCATCGGAAATTCAGGACAAAGGGTGCTGTGGGGGACCGGTTGCTGTGGGGGGCCGAAAAGCGGTGCGAGCCAACAAGTTACGAGGGGCGGCCTGGGGAGGTGTTACAGGAACTGATGGTTGCTGTTACGGGATCGGTCCCCGTTCGTGTTACGGGTTCACGTTACGGACATCCTGTTCCCGTTACGGCAAACACTCGACATACCGGTAGGGTAGGAAGCCTGTGAAACCGAAAGCGCCTGGAATATTGAAAAACGCCGTACTTCTCGAAGATAAATTGGCCTGTCAGGGATCCCGGGCGCTTCGTGCTATCGGGGGGCGCTGTCTTCTTGGCAAATGTCCTTTCTAATCGCTTCGCGCGATGAACCCGGAATAGGCATCTGCCGACCTCCAGGAACGCACCTCTCCCTGGCCGTGATGGATATGATGGTGCGGTCGACGTCCAAAGCCTGATCGTGTGTTGAAGCTCAATGTGAACAGGAGCTCTCAACTGCCGATACTCCCGAAATCATCTCCTAGAGGCTTTTATGTTTTGGCCCGCAACTTCGCAAACATTCGATACCATGCACGAGCTCCAGTCGGAGCTCTCACCTAAGGCTTGGGCGGATCGCAGTAAGGAGTTGTGGCCTCAGGGCACGGGCGAGCCATTGACCCCAAAGTCGAATCCGGAACTTCAAAGATTGACTAGTATTCCCAAAACCTGGCATGCCAGATCATGCTAGTAGCTCAACCCTTTCTGCGCTTGAAAACCCAGATCGCCTCCCAGGACGCGCGGAGGGTGCCGGGCATAATGAAATCTGGTGCCTGAGCGGGTTTAGAGGTACGAGTGAATGAGTCTTGTTTTCTTGGAGCTTATGTTTCACTCGGACCAAGAGCAGATGAGGAGAGATTTTGCGTTCGCAAGAAATCAGTTACGGCCCGTTCGCTCCATCGACGTTTCTGCAGGAATTGCCCTGACGCCCTGGGTCTGCCCAGGTCAAAGCCGAAAGGCCGACGGACGCTGCCGACTCAAGCTTGCTTGACAAAAGCAGATAGTTTAATGCACAGAAGCAAATTCAAAACGTGTATGCTTGCCATCAACGGCAAGTAACAGCAGCAGTGCACATTGTTGATCTGGGCCGTGCGCGCGCTGATGTCGTATGCGTCACCGCCCATTCGCTGCGGCCGCCGTGCGGAAGCACCAAACGTCACAACGTGTTGAATGCATGTAGTTAATGCGCATGCATCTGAACCTTTCTTCTTTGCAACCTAGTGTTCTGACATGTCCTGAAGGAAAGAGCTGCTCGTGATTAGTTGTTTGCTAAGCAAACTGCCCGCTTCTACATTTGCCGTAGATCCGCCCGGGACTACAGTGCGGATTACCATTAAAACTACCGTTAAATACATCATTGCACAGGAATGCTTTCGGTGTCCTATGCTTCGAGCCAGAGCTGATCCTGCAACTTTGCCTGCAGACGACAAGCACTAGTCGACGAGGCATGGTTCCCTGTGATGAGCATGTAGTGGCACAGGGCTTTGGGTGTGGGGCAGCCTTGGGGCACACTTCCGGAAGCCTTGGCCCAAACAGGAACGCCCATACTGTCACAAGCTGCACTCGAAGGTTCCGGGTACGCAGTGGATTCTAGCACCGAAAAACATGAAACTCAGAATGATAATGACTGGACTTGGCTCTACCAAGGCAGCTCTGCTGGCCTGTGCTTGCTGATGCCGTGCCTTCAGCTGCATGTGGAAACGGTGGAAGGCTCAGGTTATGCGTAATTACATGGCCTGCTGAACAAAGCTGACAGAAGAGGCTACTCTGACGGCAACAAGACATGGAGACGACCTGCCTCCGAGGCTAGTGTGTGCCCCTGAATAACAAACGAGGCAGATCACTCATATGATTGAGGCCAATGAAGCCTGCATGCCAACTCCCATGGCATCGTCCGGCATACTCCAGAGTGGGAGTCTAAGTGGAGATGCAATGATCACCAAGTGTGCATACCCTGTTTGTCTCTGCACAATCGCACAACCGCCTGACCCAGCCGAAAAGCGTGCGCCTTGTACTCCGAGACCATCATCTGAGTCTGTGCATGCCGCGCCTGGCTGCGGTACTCAGATGCTTGCATCAGGGAAACGGGACGGCAATTACAGTAGCGTTGCGAATTGGATGCTTGAGTAGTTTGAAACATGTCCGTGCACGAGCGGGCACTCGATTTGTGTGCAACAACATGGCAGAGCCCGTAGATTGGGGTCGTCTTTGGAGGTGGATTGCTCTGGGCCTGGGTGCTCTGATTCATGAGGGAAACTGTCGCAGTGACAACTGAGTAGAAATCCAATTCGGCCTAAATCGCTGCGAAGAAAGGGCTAAAGAACAATCGACGCTTTGGAACTGCTGACACGCGCCTCACTCTCTTCCAGTCGTTGAGACATCTCACCTGTCATATTTAGCAGGAAGCAGCGCCAATGCTGCTGACCACAGTCTACATCGTGGCATGCCATGGCTGACTGGGATGGCCTGAAGGAAACGCCTTATGCGTCGCACACTTACTACAACAATCACGGTGCCACACACCAACGAGGGCTAAGGCCATACGTCGATATCATCGATTTATGCCTAACCAGAAAGGCTTCCTCCAAAATACAAGGCCTCTACCAGAAAAAAAAGAGTTTGCTACTATGATGAACACTGCAGGTAGTATGATGACAACGTTATCATTCTTGTCATCGTCATCATCATGTTGCTGCTGTTGATCTAATCATGGATCTTTCTTCTTACTCCCAGTACATCTACGTGTGTATGTATGTATGTATGTATGTATGTATGTATGTATGTACGTAGGTATGTCTGTCTGTCTGTCTGTCTGTCTGTCTGTCTGTCTGTCTGTCTGTCTGTCTGTCTGTCTGTCTGTCTGTATGTATGTA
>CAJNDV010017668.1:96433-124613 GCA_905221635.1 Symbiodinium sp. CCMP2456 | reverse complement strand
AGTAGTGGTAGTAGTATCAGTAGTAGTAGTAGTAGTAGTAGTAGTAGTAGTAGTAGTGCTGGTAGTGCTAGTAGTAGTCGTAGTCGCAGTCGCAGTCGCAGTCGCAGTAGCGGTAGCAGTGGCGGTAGCAGCAGCAGTCGGCGTCGTCATCGTTTTAGCAGCAGCAGCAGCAGCAGCAACAGGAGTGGAAGAAAGAGAACTCTAGCAGGCAAATTGAATTTCACAAACCTGGGCATGTCGTGCTTGAGATTGATGGCAGGCAAAGAGCAGAATCTTGGGTCCGTCCGGGGCGGGAAGCGATTTGAGAAGACGCAGAAGCGCCTCCAGCAAGCTCGGAGCCACAGTTTATCATCCTATGTGTGTGTGTGTGATCGCACACACATAAATACAAATATACACAATATATAAAAAACACACAAAAATGTGTGCACCCATGCATGCATGCACATGCGTGCACATATACAAAAAAATGTGTATATATATATATGCATATATATATATATATTTATACATATATGCATATACATATTCATACATATATATATATAACAGTTACATGAATAAGGTAAATAAAGCGAATAAACAGATACACGGACACATGACTAATCAACTATTTACACAGTGGTTTACTCACAGCTGCTGTTCATTTTCAGCGGTATTTATCTACACACATGTATGTAAAAGTGACTCTGCGTAACTCTGCTATGTGTATAACTACCTATCTGTCTGTCAGGGATACATACACATGCATATACGTATACATATCTATATATATATATATATTGTTTAGGGTCGGAAAACGGCACCTCCATTTTGCTATTTTTGCGAATATGCCCCGGACAAAAGTCCTACTGTACAGGAAGTTCAAAACCCACAATACTGCGCCAGGACGAAAGCTCGTTTAAAACCGCGTAAAAATTCCTCCGCTGGCTAGGCCACGTAAAATGCACATGCTTGTATAGTCAAAAAAGCTTCGGAATTTAGCTTGCATTTTCGGGACTAACCTTCGAACTGTCCGGAACATTATCAATCTTTAGGATGAATGGAATTATATTCATCATGAAACAGGAGTGTATCCCTGCAGAAGTAAAAACTTGTACATACCTTCCTACGTTCTGTTTGAATGATGCCTGGCTAGTTTGGAGGGAGGATTCAGAAACTATTTAACATGCCAATCTCTCAAGGATCTCAGGAAGTGGCATGTCTTAGAGCTTTTCTATCATACATGCTCCTAACCCATTTCTATAAGCTTGGAATGTGGAAGTGGTACAACATGAGCATGTCTTCCAAACCATCCATTTCCTCTACGACGTTCTGACATTCAAGCACATTGTTGAACCGCGATTCTCCACTTCCATTGTGACTCTATCATCTTTATCATGAAGACATTAGCTACCCCCCCCCCCCCTCCCCCTAATATCCCTCCTCGGGCCGAGCAAACTAAGGAAATAAGGCTGGAAGAAGATATTTTGGTTTTGTTTCGTTGCCACCCGAATCAGAGTCAAATTGGTGCTCAGTTTGATCAATAAGCGTTACTCGTACGGACATCAAGAACAGAGAAGCCCCAAATAAGGCCCGAACACGGCCCAGATAGAGCCCAAATAGGGTCCAAATAAGGCAGCAATGCAGCTATCGAAAAGATTCCACTGGCAGATGACAAGGATTCTGCGATGCCTTGACACGACAACAACTACAAAATAGATCAGAAATAAGCTTATTAGGGTCTTGTTTGGGTTCGCTATACAATCAAACCAGAAACATGCCGAAAAACACAACCTAGAATTAGGGGGGAGGAAAAGCGAACTTATTGATGTCAGCTTCTTACACCACTAGCAGGTCATTATAAAGCCGATGTGTATTCGTAAATCTAGCAAAACCCAGGGGCCGTTTTCCGACCTTCATTCATGTATATGTATATATATATATACATACATATACATATACATATGTGTGTTGTCAGATCTATACAAACAGACTGTATCTGTATGTATGCATGTATGTATGCATGCATGTACGTTTACCTGAATATGTATATATATATATATACACACACACATATATGCCAGCAACTCTGTACTGTACAGTTACAAACATTTCCATATATATATATATATACGTATATACATACATACATCCATCCATGCATACATACATTACACACGTACATGCATGTATACGAACATACATACATACATACATACATACATGCATACATACGTACATCCATGCATACACACACATACATACATGCATGCATACATACATACATACATACATACATACATACATACATACATACATGTCTGTACGTATGTATGCATATATAAATAAATGGATAGATAGATAGATAGATAGATAGATAGATCGATAGATAGATATATATATATATATATGCCTGTATGTGTATGTGTGTCCTGACTATGTATGTATGCATGTATGTATGTATGTATGCATCTGTCTGTCTGTCTGTCTGTCTGTATGTATGTATGTATGTATGTATGTATGTATGTATGTATGAAGCGCTGCGACAAACCACGCCGTGCTAAGCTACGCTGGTTTGCAGTCGGAAGATGAATATCCACGCACGGCACGTGAATCCGTAAAAAGCAACCAGATACCGTACTGCCTGCGCGTTCCCTGCCTCAACGGTGGTCGCGTCGAAGGCACTGCGCATGTCGCGGAGACCTGTCATCACAGATCATCCGCATGCCGCGAGAAGGGTCTTCGGATCTACTGTCGCCAGACCTTATATTATGCATATTCTTACAGACAAGGCCGAGCAAAGCTAGCAAAGAAAGCCCCGCTGCCTCGCAGAAAACCTGTTACACGCGCCGCGTCGCGGGCGCTCAGGACACTCAGGGCCTCCTCCGCAGTCAATCCTAAACACTTATGCTGAATCTTGGCCTTGGACAGCCGCTTCGCGATTTCAGGAAATCTCAATATGCCCATCGGGCCGGGTCTAAAATTTAGGATCTGGCAGGGCCTATTCGCAAAGCAGACTGCTGCACAACCATGACAAATATCTGACCCCCGAGGTTGGGATGTCCGTGCTGATCTTTATACCATCTTTCAGCTTCTGCTAGGCGGCCCTCTCATGAACGGCTCGCCGAACCATGAACAGCTCTGGATTACTAGACCAAGCCCAGAGTCCAGAGTTACGAGCCCGAGCGACGTCCTCGTCGAGCAAGGGTCCATCTGACTGCACCGCCGCATCAAAAGACGGCTCCGTGCCGACCGCGATGCCTGAGGGTTTTCTCTCGCCTTTCGCATGTTGGTTGATTGGTTGGTTGGCTGGTTGGTTGGTTGGCTGGCTGGTTGGTTGGGTGGTTGGCAGGTGGCGGGTTGGCTGGTTGGCTGGCTGGCTGGCTGGCTGGCTGGCTGGCTGGCTGGCTGGCTGGCTGGCTGGCTGGCTGGCTGGCTGGCTGGCTGGTTGGTTGGTTGGTGTATTGGGGTGGGAGTGGGAGTGCGCGCATGTGTGCATATTGAACATTTGACAATTTGACAGCACGGGCATGAAGCAGGGGAATCATCAAGCTGCAGGCATCTGCAGGCCATGCGAGACATCTCATAAGTCCAATCCTTGCTCGCCTTTGGAGGGCACCAGCGTGGGCTCGCCGAGAATGGAAAAGCCCACGCGCAAAGCCTCATCAGCCTCGCTGCATGCTCAGAGGTCTGACAGGACCAATCTCGCTTTTCTAGCGCAGAGGAGTCTCTCTCTCTCTCTCTCTCTCGCCCTCCGGCTAGAATCACAAACCTTTGTAGATTTCGGCGGCGATGTACCGGTCGGCCCAAAACCAGCCTCTGCCTGTCGGGGCCGCAGCAAGTCGGCCCAGTCGCCAGAGCCTTGGGTCAAGGCACGGAATACCAAGGCGCATGTTGACAAGCACTGTGACACGCACTCAACATCAATCGAGTTCAGATGCTTCTGTATTGGCCACGATCGGGTGGGCGGGTGGGGGAAGGGCTGACGTCACGTGATATTATTCGGCTGTCTGCAAGGTAGGTATATACTCGACATGTGGAACCTCGCAGAACCTCAATACAGACGGCGCTCGCTACCCCTGTCCCTGTCCGAAGCCCTCACCGTCTCGAGCGATAGCTTTGCCCAACATTGCCTTCAAGGTCCGCATCGTCGCTCTGCTGCATGCTGTGGGCGGCACGCCGCGAGGATGCCAGTAACAGCTTCTGACTTAGTACTTGTTTCAAAGGCGGTCATTCGGGGTTGAATTTGAAGAAGCACTAGAATCACCACAAAGGCCACCAAAACATGGTTCTACATGTAGTGCTGATGCTGGCATGCCTTGCATTAGAAAGCATCAGATCATGAGAACGGGAAGCACTCCGGTGCTTTGAATTTCTGTGCCTGGAATGCTGCGCGGGATGTTTCAGAGCCGTGAATTGCAAGCTGTCGACCGGCACCCTGTCAGCACCATGTCAGATTCGCCAGTCTCGGCGTGTCATTGCCCCTGCGCTGCTTTCACAGAATCGTCTCCTTCAGGTAGCACATCCGGGATTCGCTGAGGTTGTCCATCACCTGATCATTGCGCCGGTGACCGATAGCAACAGCAGACCGGAACCCTCGGCCGAAGTCAGCCTGCTTTGCTGCTCAGCGACTTATTGTTACATGTTGTTACGGATTCCACTACAAGCACATGGGGCAGAACTCGTCTGCTGGCCTAGTTCCTGCTCAAGTCGACGGTAGATGCCTTCTGCAGCTTGACTTTGAGCTGCTCGATCTCATTCTTCATCCTCGCCTACACGGGTCTTGCAACAGGCTCGACATGCCGAACTGTTCTGGCGGTGGACTCTCCATGTTGCAAGAGTTTTGGAGCACGTAACCAAACACTGCTAGTACTTTGGGTCGGATCAACAAGCCAAACTGCTCGCTACTGCAATTCGCCCTCTCGCTTTCGCCAGCTAGCGACCCTTTTGTCTCTGTCGTTTTGTCTTTGTGAAGGTCTTGACAAGGAGGTTGCCCCCCCTCCTCTGAAAGGTAGCACGATGCGCACCTAGTTGCTACGGACACAGCGTTCCATCATTCGAGACTGGGGCCCTTGCTCACTCTGTGCCCCCTGTCCTCGCTCCCTGTGCTGCCCCCAGTCCCTGTTTTGTAAGCCAGCACTGCGTGGCATGATCTGGTTGGGGCTCGAATTCCACAAACAAGCCACATTCACTGCAAACTCCTACCACACGATCTAGTTGGGGCTCGAATGGGTGCGCGTTCTGTACTGAACTCACTTGCTGAAGGTTGTGTTCCACAAGCCCAAATTCACTGCTTCTTCGTCCTCTGCAGGCCATCTTGAGATGTACTCCGCTCGCTCTTTCGGACGTGCGGTCCGGACCTGTTGAAATGGGTCACCCCCAAGCCGAGGGCCCCTGTCATGCGGACAAGGTCCAGGCGACCTCACAGAAGTTCGCATTTGCCCTTAGCCTCGGCATATCGTACGACCCAGCACCACCGAGTCTCCGTCTCCAGCGCTTCACTTTCCTCGTTCGGGCTGCAAGCCAGCTCTTTGCCCTCCGCACCTCCTAGATGTGGGCTCCATCGACATGAGCTCCATGGAAACCCAACCGTTGCGTGTTTGACAGGACCCGATGACGAGGTCAAGGCTAATTAAGCGAATTATGGGGGGGCGGGGTTGTGTGCCGCGTTCTCGTTCTCTCCCTCTCTGCTTCTCCGGGAAGGCACCTATCTTCTCCCGTTCTCTGCGTACATGCACAAGTCTATATATATATATATATGTATATATAGACATACATATGCTTATGTAAGTGTGTATGTGCATCTATTTACATATATACATCTACATATACATAAAAATGGCTCAACCCTGTTTCAGGGCTTGGTAGGGAGGTTTGAAACAAAAACCGCTCAGTCTCCCGAAGAAAGTATCCACAAAGGCATGAACAAGTGGAAAAATGATATGGTATCTGGGACGGTAGCACGCAATTGCTGCTATGCACTCTCTGTCTCCCTCTGGCTCCCTCGCTCTCTACATTGATGTTTTTCTAAACTTGTTCAGCTTACGCATAAACAAACGCGCGGTCAACACTCTCTTAGAATCTTCCCTGTGTCGCCAGCCTTCGGCATGTGCGAGGTGTCGAGCTCCCAAGCCTGAACGAGCGAGGCATACCAGGCGGAAAATGATAGAATGCTTCTCTCGGCCTCCACGTCTATCACGGACGAGGACGTAAAATCATGACATGTGTCGTGTCAAGAGCACCGGGCATAACATGTAGCGTAATTCCGGATTCGAAACATTCATGTTCGGATAGTAGAATGGGTTCACTAGCAAAACCAACCATTTTCCACAGCACCACTCTTGCGAGGAACCGCTCCTTGTTTAGCCTTTAAACTCATTGTTCCGATAGTACCAACCTTCCGAACTTTGCACTGCCTCCAAACGCTAGCCGCATCAACTCAAGGCCCTGACATGCACACTCCTGCTCATAAATCTCAAAGCTGAAAACTACACCGGCAGCACAGGTGTCTCCCGATAGACTTCTTTTGGTACTGACACGCTTTTCAGTACCGTGGTTCTGTACACTGTGCGCTGGGTAACCCATAGCATTCAAGGTTTGGTTACCACATGTTGTCTCATGAATCCCAACGTTTGCACATTCAGGAACGTCGCTCTCTTGCAGGAAGGCTGCTATGGAAAGGCTGCTCCAAACCAGGCCGGCCAGAACCGCCAGCACCTTGGATAGTTTCGTGCTGAGGTGGTTTGTTGCCTGTGGCTCGTGCGTCGTCTGTGACTCGGATGCCGGACTTCTGTTCGTGGAAGTGCACAGCGCTTGTAGAGACTACGGGTACCCTCCGGACTCCTTGCCTGACCACAGGCTCAGGTGGCGCGAGCAAAACGACTTCGGCATGGGTCAAATGAAATAGTGACAATGGTGTTTCCTTACATCAAGCCCAACCCTGCAAGACAGAGGGCTTGGACAGCGCTATGGCATGCACATAGATCATACTCGACTTGGCAACCTGCCCACGCCGGCATATGATCTTGCAGCTTGTGCTACATAATTACATTGACATACGCCTGCGTACAAGTAAAGACAGTGGTTCCGCATGGCGCGACTGACTTGCATCTCAGACGCTGGTGCAGGGTTGCCAAGGGCAATGAGCTCGTGAATGGCCTGAGACTTCTCCGGAACGACGGAATGTAACAAGTGGATCCGTCATTGACGTTTCCCTTCATGAAATTGTGCAAGTCATGGAAAAGGAGCTTATCCAATTCCGACTGGCACTTGCTACATGCGAGCATGGATGCAAAGGAAATACAGTTGCCGGTGCACGTATAAGTGGCCCAGCTGCCGGGACATCACCACTCTTGGCTTAGCCGCCTTTTCCTACTTTCGGTGCCCGGCCTTGCAATGCCTCTCCAGCAGCCGGGCGAACCTCGCGAGCTGAGGCTTTTGCCTCTGAGGTTGTTCCAATCACTTCCGCAAGCTCCAGAACACAACCCAGGGTTTGATGAAGGACCGCAAGATGCTTACAACTCAGTCTGCCGAAGGGTGCCTTTCGTCACCCTCAACCAGCTGGCGGAGCTGCGCGAGCTCTTTGGATCGCAACTGGCCAGATCAGAAAGTCTACCCATTGTGGCAGAGTGGTCTACGCCAAGTGCTCATGCACAGAGAAAGTAGTGGCCACGGTTTTCCGGAGCTGCAACCACAAAAAATCGCTTCCATCAGTAAGGCCCTGCAAGCACATGCCCGTCTAGATCGTGGCTGCACGCCACAGTACGAGAGGTGGCTCAAAGGGAAACTTCAGATCAGGCCGAACACCATAGTGTCACACGTCGGCGCCCCGATTTTCCCCAAACCCTTTGCAGACTCTGCAGACCACTTAACACTCGGCCAGAAGAAATTCGCCGACACTTCTGGCTTCAACCAAGCCGACAAATCTTCAATTTACACCAATCGCATGCCACGGATTCAAAACCGAAGCTAAGCCTAAGTCCACACCTCTGCCTCCCCTTCAACGGCAACGGTGTGGCCTTGCCCCGTAGCCGGATGGCTGCCTGCGTCTGCACGTCGGCAGGAGCCGCCTATGTGCAAGCGCAATGTTCACCACGTCAAAGGATTTGTAAATCTGTCGGCGAGATTTGTCCAAAGCTGTATATACACGGACCAGGCCTGGATCCTGCAGGCCACATGCTTATGACAGCTCTCGTGAGATAGGTGGTCTTCAGGCCTTCAGCCATCGCATCTGTATTCACCCAAGTTCCATACAACCTCAACCTCCCATTCCCACCAGCACTCCAGATCTTGAAACCTTCGTAACATCGGACAAAATCCTGGCTTTGAAGTCGCCTGTGCTGCATCGAAGCCCTTGAAGCCCAAAGCCCTCGCCGCAACCATTGCAGCGTCATTGCTCTGGATGCTGGGCTCCTCGCTTTGGTTAGGGTTCGGAACAATTTTGAATTTCACAACTGCCGCTTTCTCTCAGGCGAGGTGGAGGTGGAGGCGAGGTGGAGGTTGAGGAGGTGGAGAAGGAGTTATGCTTGCTGGCGACTCATGCTGCACCACCGGTTGTCCTCGATCACGTCAAGAACGCTCAAAGACGAGAGGGACTTGGACACCTGCCGGTGCTCGCCATCAGGTTGTTGATACAAAGTCCCGAAGTCAATGATGGGGATCTCCAGCCAAAATCTAAACTAGGAAAGTTCGAAAACACTGATGTGATTCATGGGACCCATTAAAGTCTAAAAGCCATGTTCTAACGCTAGCACAGTCCCATATCTCTTTCAAAACTTCGAGGGCCGGGAACTCCGAATGCCTCAAGACCCAGATCCTCTTTAGGCGATAAGTTGTGCTGCACATTCGGTGCGGAATTCGCCTTATCCAGCAGTTGATTCCACAGTGCGGGATAAACGCCGCCATAGTGAAGCAACGTGTATCAGTCCCTCCCTCCTACGCCCGAAGTAATTGCTCAGATTGCATATCCTTTCTAAATTCCTCTCGAAAAGCCGCTCGTAGTTAACACCGAGCCGACGCGAGCCTATAGATTCAAGAAAAGCGCAACCTTCATTGAATATGGGCAGACATGGAAACCAGACCAAGGACGAAAATTCGAAGACTGTCGTGCTAATATTAATATAAGCATGTTTCGTCGCGGTGCGGTATTGTTCCTATTACTTTGGCTGTAAAGCTGTATGCTGCTGATGACACATACTGTCAGTTTCCATATTCTGTACTATCAGCACATGTATTATCGTCATCGTGCCACGGCTACGCGTGTTCTGTGGATTGAGAACTAGTATTAGTGTTAGTAGTACTAGTAGCAGTGGTATTAGTAGTAGTAGTCGTCGTCGTCGTAGTAGTCGTAGTAGTAGGACCAGCAGCAGCAGCCATTACTAGCAGTCACTATATGTCACTATAGCATTAGTATTGAAAATATTGCTGTATTTGTTTCTGTGTTTCTTCCTGTTTGTTGTTGGCTGGGTACTCATGTGAGCTTTCTCGGCCTCATGACTCATGCTTGTCCAGTGGCAGATTTTTACGAGGGCGATCGCCATGAACTAAGTAACAAGTGGTAATCAATGGAACTAGCCGCTGACTGCTACAGCATGCCTCGGGTGCAAGCTTCAAGCATCCGAAACAACTCCAGCTGTGGATGTCCTAACTCCGGCAATTACCAAAGACAAGCAGCTAGATCGCAAGCATGGCCTACATCGCACCTACAGTATTGAATAACCATCATCTTCTGTCTCTAGATTTGGCTCTGCTCGCATCCGGAAGCAAACTGCTCTTTGGCCCTGTTCTCTTCAAAGGAAGAGGAAAATCACGAGCAGCAGGATCAGCGTCCATACGGTCACCGGCAGGGGATCGAAGACACGCGAAGAGGCAGGGGCATCCTGAGAAGAGTACGCTAAGTGAGGCTTGGCAGAGACCCTGTCCTGCAAGAACTGGCATGGTTCGGGAAGTTGAGTACAAAACACAAAATGTTCATTGCTTTCCACCCCGACCCCCGACAGATTGCATCCCGACAGATTGCATCCCTAAAGTCCCTATTGGAGCTAAACCATGCTTACAAGCTGTCCTCCGGCATTCCGTGGCTGATGCCACAAGCCAGACGGAAGTAGCGGTACACGGCTCCTGGTCAAACACTCCGAAGAATCCCGGCATGCTTCCAACTGCGTTCTCTTCCCTCCCAACTCTTCAACTTGACATCCCAAGCATCAACACAGAACCCCAGAACCCTCGCAACATGCAACCTCATGCTTGACCACAGTGCGGCCTCTTCGCAAGGGCTCGCATCGGAAACCCACATAATGATCCGGTCGGACCAAGAACAGGCACTGGCCATGTACTCCGAAGATGTGATGTGCCTCCACCTGGGGGTCAGGAAACAACATGAAAGCTGAGGCATCACATACAGCAACCACCTTTATTGCCATCTGGCATTTGCTGGCTTACGTGCATCCGGGGAGCGTCTTGGGCCGGAAAGCAGATCACCTGCCACTGCCGACTGCCCCGAATCTGCTGCTAAAGGGGTGGGCGCGACTATGTAGTTACCATTAGTTTCCCCTCCTTACTGCGGCCTCGTCGACCATCGGGACGAAATTCGTGGGGTCGGACGTCGATTTGAAGCCAGCCCCGAACGCCTTCCGGGTGGAGTGTTTGGGGGGGCACAGGGTGTTCTTTGGCCACGAGCAATCCATAACGGGAAACTCGCCCGCTCCCCTCACAACTCACAACCTCACCATGTCGGGCCTCAAGCTCCGACAAACTCAGCACTTTGTTCCCCAAATGCTTCTCCATGTCGAGGTTCTCCTCTTCTCCGCCTTGCAAGCTGGGTGACACTTGTACAAAGTCCACTGGAGACCAAGGAGGACAGCAGCATCTCCGATTCTACCAAAAACAGCTGTGGAAGTCCTGCTGACTGGGGGGGCGTGCATCATGTGGTAGCTGTCTCTGTCAAAACTTCGAAATTCAAGGTCCAAAGCAGCGCCTCCTGTTTTTTCCGGAAGTTTCCTACCGACCGCTCCCCGCCGGCCCCCACGAAATACCGCCTTCGAAGAGCAGTAGCGTCCAGCCCCGCGATCTTTTGAGAATTTGATGTACACGCATGCCGCCCGGGAGCGATGCGTCCTGAGCAGGCACATTGTATCGATTCAAAACGCAGCCTGCAGCTGGGGATTCCGATTCGATCAGTTGAGACATTAATTACTGTAGTTACTTCGCACAGCACGGCTCTGAATATCCTGACTACTGCAGTGGATCGAACGTGCATGCTCCTCTCCCACAAACAACCCGCACAAAAGGAGAAGCAGACTTACATGAAAGCAAGCATAACAACAAACACAGACAGGCACTCCCCGCTCAGACAGGAGAGCCATTAGCTGGTGTCTCGCGCGGCCACAAACTATCATGCGCCCTCGAGGAGTGATGCCGTGCCGGCCCGTACTCACCCGTCTAGGCTGCGCGCACCCTCAAGATGGAACAGGCATGCTAGCAGATGCTAGCAGTACACTACACCGGGTAGCAACCGAGTCGTGGGGACATGGATGACTGCACAATGGACCCACTGGGAAAAGTTGATCAGCCGGGACTGCCCAGTGGGGTCCAGCACTTGAGCTTCAGCCAAACTCACTACGCTCTCGTTCTCTATCTTTCTCCCTCTGGCATTATCTGGTTTTCTGCTTCTGCGATCAGGCCGACTGCAGGCATCCTGTGCCAATCTCCATCCGAGGAGCAGGAACTCGATCTCCAGCATGGACCCTGGCTGTGAGCCACTTTGCTCAGAAAACGGTGGTGCTTGCAAGCCAGCCGTTCCAGAATGTCAAGCTTAATTGCAGAAATCACGATGAGATTCTGTCGAAGGCTTCCAGACAGGCTCCTATAGACCGGTAGCGCCAATGATCTTGTCCCGACGGTGTTGTATTTTCAACCTTGACCCACCTTCCAGGCGCCTCGTCTTGATCCAGCGATGCAAGTTCTGGCGTCTTCGGTAGCCGCCCGCAGGGCAAATGCTCGTGATGGGGAAACACCTCAAAGCCGTTGCTGCGGGAACTATTAGGGCCCCCAAGCCGAGCCGAGAGACATTCAGAACGTTAACGCTGTGTCCTACTACCACGGGCTTCGCACGTGCAAGCACAAGACTAGGCTGACGACGTTGGAACGGGACGCTCCCAATGCTCCATGGACAAGGAGGAGGTGCGGTAGGACCACATCTGCGAAGATGTCGGGGCGAGGTTTGGACGGCCGGCAGGTTGAGCTTTCCTTTATGGAGCTCCAGTCGATTCGAAAATTGTGTCATTCAATTGAGCGGATGAACTGATAGATTAAGGAGGTGCGGCAGCTCGCACATGATTCTAGAACTCCTTTTGTCCTGGACTGATTGGGGAACTCCGTGTTACAAGCGAACAACAGAAGTTGGCAGACATGTTTCTCAAACTGCAGGACCTTCTGTGCCCGGGCTTGCTCCTGGGCAGGTTGCTTCAGTCGAGCTGAGACATGTCTAGCGAGGCGATATGCAGACGTCTGCCATGTAATCTGCAGAATTCTGCAGACCTGTGCTGTTTAAAGTACATGGGTCCTAGCGGCCTGCTGGGCGACTGTCTTCAAGATGGTCGGCTGAAGGAAGGTCCTGAGCTGGGCCTACTCCCTGCACAACGGAACCAGCTTTAAGGTTGCGGATTCTGGGCACACACGCCAGCTGCATGGGAAAACTGGGCATAACTGGGCTTCACTGAACTGGAGGCATCATTTCAAGCCACCACTTTAGACACCGTATGGGAGTGAGTATGCATGCATGTATGCATGTATGTATGTATGTATGTATGTATGTACGTATGTATACAGTATGCAGTGCGGCACACGTGAAGGGCTTTGAAAGCTGAGCTATGGCTGCAAGCAACAAATCCTCTGAAACTACTATGTGACTCACTAATACTCGCACATTCTGTATTTCGAACCCATCGTTGCTAAAGGCCAAGGATACCCCTGAAACCTTCTGAATGCTGAAGATTTGCAGCTGCTACATGCTTTAATCTCTTGGAAAGCCTTAGAATAATTCTATGTCGGTGTGTCTTTCGGCACTTGAACTTTCAGCAATTAGATCCTACCACTACTTACACTACAGAACTGTACAGAGGCCTGTTGTACATGGTCCAGGTCGGTTGAGAAGGCTTAGAATGCCCATCTCAGGTATTTGCAGACCAAGCGACAACATGTTCACCAACCTGCGATCGAGAGTAGACATGCGGATGTTGCCTCCTTGAGACTTTGCTCGCACCACTGAGAGAAAAAAGAGGGAACGGCAGGCGACGAGATAGCCTGATAATGCTGTTTTTATCTGAGTCAGTCTGTCTCCTAATTTCTAGCCCGGATCCATGCCGGCTGGTGGACTGGGCACGGAGCCGGAGTTCGGTTGAGGAGTTGGATGGAAAGTCGGGGCTCAACCTGATGAAAGAGCGGACAAAGCTGCTCCAGAGGCAGAAACAGGCATCCTTCAGGCATCTTCAGGCGACAGAATTGAAGGCCCGGACAAACTGACAAGCGACTGATGATCGGAAGTGAGCGAGTTGGTGAGCAAGCCAGAGGCTGATTCTGATTTGTCAGTGTCGACAGAAGCATGGCAGGCAGGCACACGCCTGGCCTGACAAAATGGCGACGCCTATGGCCCCTACTTCGCTGACACCTCTTTCGCGTGCACGCTCTTCTGTTTTTCAGCAGGCCGTGCAAGCCGGGTTTTGTGCAGCGATTTTTCTAGGTGCATCCGAGGATAAAATCGGGCACCATTCCAGGACTGGAGCATGAAGGCATACATGGTCGAACAGATGTGTCCGTGAGTAAACGGGGATTATACCTTTACTGTGTGCCGTTCTCTGCTACAGTAACTGTTTCTGCTCCTAACGAGGCTCTGCACAGGAACGTGAAGCCTCGACATCAAGGCATGGCAGAGAAGTTCCTGAGGTGAAGTTGCGCCTTCGTGGCTTCGCCGTACAGCTTCATGGCTTTACATGTGCCCCTACCCAGCCCTCCAATCACTTTAACCTTGAACACCGAAAACGTCTCGTTCAACCCTTGGCTTTCTCCCGGCCATGACAAGTCATGGGCGGTTCATCAGTTCTACTAAGGACAAGTGCGCCGACTGGTGACCCCAGCACATCATCTTGGTGCAGCAGCTATCGGCCTCTGACCACGGCCGCGCATGAAGAAGATCAGCGGGTTCCGGCTGGACACAACTTCTTGCCCACCTTCAGATCCAAGAAAGGCCCAGCTATTCGGGCGCATCGGGTGCAATTTTGCTTCCCCGAGGCCCCTTTAGGCTCTAAAGAGGCAGGCAAACGTACCGCTGCCCAAGCAAGACGGCGCACCAGCTTGCAATCTGCCGTCCAGGTGCGTTCGATGCCAGCGAGGAGCTTGCTCTCCAATGTCTCAGTGGGGCACCAAAAGCACAAATCTAAAGAAGCGTTGTTGTTCGCTCGCGCATTCCACGGCTATGCAGATCTTAACGTGGAAATGATGACTGGGAGATTACCAAACTTGATTGAATGCTTGCAGCAACGCATTCTGCAGTGCTTCCGGCATCCGATCACATGACAATGACAGCTTCGGCTGAACCCTTGGACACAGCTTCAATCCAGACTTGCACGCGCAAATGCAGACTAGGCACCTTTCGCTCACCTGTTAAATAATAGCAGCTACTAGCCCTGCGAGGTCCGGAGTAAATGTCCAGAAGTCTCTTTGCCACCATCGTTCAACGAAGACTGCATTGAACGGTTGTCCCCCGTCTTTGCCACATTTTATTGCCGTTACAGTCCAACTCGGAGCCGTGCCTCGTGAACACGAAGTTGGTGTTCATGCTGATGCATATAGTGTTTGTTATGTCGCGCTGCTGAACTGTTGAACTGTACCAGAAGCACGCCCGAGGCATGTCCAACAACCAGGCCATCAGACCGAAGTTTTGTGAGCACTACAGTGCAGCATCCTTCTCTGCAGATTTGATCTCAGCCTAGGGCCTATGTCCACAATGAGAAAAACCTTGAGAAGCTCATCTCAAAGCCATGGAGACATGAAAGCGAAGAGTGGATCATCCACAGTGGATGCAGCCCAAGCACTTTCGTAGGAGAGCAACAGAGAAGACGTTGGACCGCCGCACCTGACTTTAGGCGGGGCATTTTCTTCGGGCTCCTGCGAGGCTGTCACCCAATAATGAGAACTGCATAGCGAAAGGGGGCAAAGGTCCGTACAGCTGCCGGGTCTCCTGGAGCCTGCGCTCGAAACAGACTGACGCTTGGGCGGAAGCCGGGGCCAACCCTCCTCTCCCTGCAACCGGCCATCGACAGAACCTTGCATAACCCCTAACACAACCCCTGAAATGTGGTTCGTCAGCAGAACCGTGCTGTTACATGCTCACTCGTTAGATTCCGTAATTGAGCCGAGACTCTTGATTGCCGTAGCCAACTTCCAAGACAGGTTTTTGGCATCCTGGAAGCCCATGTTCATGCCTGCCAGGCGCGTTCAGTTTCAGAATTGAAACTAATTGTGATGTAGACAAGCAAAGATGAAGACTGGATACGTCAAGCTCGGTTCAGGGTTAAGGGACTTCCCAAACCTTCGTTGAGACAGTCTAAGGTGTGGCAGCCAAACATTACACGCCGACGGCATGAGCAAACACCGCACAGGGTCCAAATAGTTCGAATGGCACTCTGGGGTCATCATCTTCCATGTTCTGTATTTAAGTAGAAGCATCACTCATCAGGCTCGAATACAAGGCCTACGAAAAGCCTGCATACAGCACACCTTGACCTGCGAGAAAGAGAGGCGCCCTGTTGACTCCGAGTCTTAGGCGCCCCCGGCTGGGATTCATTAAAGAACTGGTTGCGTGGCTGCTAGTCGGTTTGTGTGCGCGTGCGTGTGCGCGCGTGTGTGTGTGTGTGTGCGTGTGTGCGTGTGTGCGAACGATCCCATGTGCACATGGCTAGCGAGGCTAGTGCACTTGCATCTGAGTTTAAACATCGAGAGTGAGGGCGAGAGCGTGTGCGTCTGTGTGCGATGGATTTGTATGCATGTGTCTTTACTCAAAACACACATGCGAAGTGATAAAGGTAAAATCATACATGTAAGGTATCAAGATGAAGGCCATATGAATTGGCTGTAACGAGTAGGCTTTTGACTGAGAAGTTTCACACGGCCCGAAGTGCATCGAAAACTAGCAACATTGATATCAAAATAGTCAACATCAACATCAGATGCAGACAGGAACTCTTATCATGGCCCGTCTATGTTCCGGCTGTTCGTAGTGATGCGTTCAGTAATTGATTTTGCTCGTTGCTGTTGGTAGTGGTGTTGAAGCATGAGGTGTCTTGCTTTTTCCTGCCGTTGCGGCTGCAGTTGGCCTGAGTGATCAGCGCTGGTACTGGTAGCGGTGGTGGTAAACATTCGTCTGCACGCATACTGACTGATGCTACACTTGAGGCCCTGCCCGACGGTCCTTGTCCACCAAAGGGGGAGTGGCAGTGGCACGCATCTCCGGCCAGAAACACCCGGCCGCGACCGTAACACTCGACCTGCTGCGTGGCATTTAGGGTTGGGGTTGAAGGTCCGTGCACTTTTTGGGCAAGGTGCATTTTCCAGTAAGCATGACCAGGCGGAGAGTAACCTGCTCTTGATGTCTTAGCCTCCTACAAGAAGTACTGAAAGGGTTCAGCTGACTTCCACCGAAACTGACGTCCAACTTTCGAACGAGCGTTCCCGGAAAACTTGGAACGAGAATCTCTCGCACAAGCAAGTCAGTCAATAACACACGATGGACAATCATCCTCTATAGAATATAATATGTTAGAATAGGGAAAAATAGAATTTAATGCATTACAATTTCAGCTAACACAATATATTGCAATATATTTTTAGATCATATATATATATATATATGTAGGTATGAGCCCGATACCTTTAGGTTTATTTAACCACGCTTGTATATTTACAATTACAATACTACAAGCCTAGTTAAATGCTGTACAGCAACAGAGGCATTTATGCGGGTTAAACTCCGACAGTTTTCCTGGTATCCTTCCCACAGCACACAAATAACAATAGATCAAGTTCCACATTACACATAATCAATATGACGCGTTCTCGTATTTTCCACCAGCCTTGTGTCATTCGTTTGAGTTGGTATTTGTCGCTCCTTTGGCGTGAGTGCGCTTCCAATCTTCTAACTGTTACATCAACTCCAAAACCCCCAGCCCGTTTATGAGCAATGGGGTCAACAACAGCAACAACATCAATAATAGCAAGAAGAAGACACACAACAAGACCAACAACAAAAAAAGAGCAGCAACAGCAACAGCAACAGCAACAGCAACAGCAACAGCAGCAGCTACAACAACACTCGCAATCAGCATAATTAGCAGCAAACCATCCTCACAATGCTGATAGTATTACTTAATCATACGAGTATATAAACTAAAACATATATGAGCAATATGAACAACAGCAAGCATGAACAAAGCAGTGACCATCAGTATCACAACAAAAAATATTATATATTAGCATGAATGTTGGTCATAACTTAGCACTGGTAACAATTATACTACGTATAGTTGTTTTCTTTGGTGCTGTAAGTGTAAGTTTCCAGCTTTCTGCCTTAGCATCAACTCTAGACCCCAAGCTTCAATGTAAGCCCGGAGGCCAACACCACCAACCACGACAACAGCAACAACCGCAGAGACAAATGATAATTATGGTACAGACGAGTACGAGACGAGAAGGTTCGAAGATTGACAGATAAGTTTTTTGGGAGGGTAGGATGGGGAGGCAGGTCATAAAAATCAAAGGACGGGGATGGGGTCTGATCTATGGCAAGCATGTCCTCCCCATCTGGTCTTGTATTCTATGTTTTTCTCTCAGTCAGACCTTGTTTTTTCTTCAACAACAGCAACAACAGCGATGGCGACAACAACAACGGCAAAACACAACACTTCAATAACACAACAATCACAGAGTCCAAAAAGGAGGTAATGAAGATGATACGAGAGAGCTTGAAGATGGAGAGGATACTTGCTTTTGGAAAGGGGGACGGGGAGGTGAAGGTAAACATATTGACTGAATGAAGGGGAAGGATATGATGACGAAGAAGATAAAGTGGTACAATAAGGGGAGGGGTTGTGATGACGGAACGGGTAAGGTGGTCAAACCACTAATCTCTCCCCTATTCAGATCCTCAATCGCAAGCAATGTCCCCCCTCCTCCCTTCTGATGTTCACGCTCTATAGTTTTCGTGTCGGTCGGACTTTTCATGTCAGCAACATCAGCAGCAACAGAAACAACAACAACTACCAGCACAACAACAAGAAGAAGAATGCTGCTATTGTCTGCTTCCTGGTTCATATACGATCACGAACATATCAATCGCAGCAAAGTCGGCCCAAGAACCGGTTCTCAAAACTTGTTGCGATTAGAAGTTGACCTGGTTCATGTATAACAACGAACAAGTCAATCGCAGCAAATTTTGCTTGATAATCGGCTGTCAAAGTTTGCAGCGATTGGCTGCTTCCTGATTTGCGTATAACGACGAACAAGTCAACAGCAGCAAATTTTCGCCCAAGAATCGATTTGCAACATTTGCATAACAAAGAACCCGAGCAAGTCAATCGCAGCAAATTTTGCCTTAAAATCGGTCGGCAAAAGTTGATGAGATTGGTTGTTTCCGGAGTTTAATATAACCACGAACAAGTCAATAGCAACATTTGTTGCGCACGAGTCGGTTGGGAAAATTTGTTGCGATTGGATGTTTCCTGGTTGGTATATAACCACGAACCGGTCACTCGCCGCAAAGTTTGCCCAAGAATCGGCTAGCAAAATCTACTGCGATTGGCTGCTTCCTGCTGTCAACCGCTGCAAATGTTGCTTGAGAATCGGTTGGCAAAATTTGCAGCGATTAGCTGTTCCTTTATTTACATATAACCACGAACTAATCAATTGCAGCAAATTTTGCCTAAGAACCGCTTGGTAAAATGTGCTGCTATTGGCAAAAATTTGGGATCCCAAATAATAGAAACAAAAAATCGACACTGGTTTCTACTGATTAAAAAGTAATAGACATCCGAATCCCTCGGGCTCACACCCCGTTGGTTTTCAGTGATTTACATAATAGAAATAACAGAATTAACAATAGTAGAAAACAAGGGCGATTTCTATTGTTTCAATTAGTTCTAGAATTGGGGATCCCAAATCATAGAAATAGTAGAAATCGACCTGATTTCTATTGTTTCAACTATTTGTCTATTTCTCAAATCCCTAGGGATCCTCCCCCTATGTACTGGAGAGAAGAGTTTCTATTATTTCAAAAATGTCAATAATTGTGGGTCCAGAAGAACAGAAAAAACAAAGTCATAGAAATAAGCCTCTTTTCAGACAGACACACAGCCAGCCAGACAGACAGACAGACAGACAGGCAGTCGCACAAACGCGCTCACACACAGCCAGAGACACACAGACACACACACACACACATGCACGCGCAGAAACACAGTATCCGAACACATATGTGGATACAGAATACAAATATTCATGCCGCATACCTACATGTGCACACACGCAGCAGAAATTCGGGTTTCTGGTGTCAGGTCAGCCGTTCAAAGGATTCGGATTTGCCACCAAATATTTCCCTTTGCGAGTAATTCTAGTTCAATCATCGTTTTCATGTGTTACAACCACTTATTCAAGCTTGTCATCGATGATATCTTTCCCAGGGCTTCTTAACTTGACACATATCCTGTCACAGCAGCTAATTAGGACCCACATGCTCCATGTAGGGTTACAGTGTTGGCCACCCAGTGGCCAACACGTTTCGGATTTTGGCTTTGCCACCCATAAAGGCTCTTGCAGGAGTTTATGACCTAATCAACGTTTATCCGCTTTGCGTCCACTAGCTGCTACCAAAAATTGGGCCAGCATCTCTAGTCAGAATTGGTGATGCTCTGGAATCAGCTACTCTTCTTCGCGTTTACGAATTGAAGCCCGTCATCGTGTTTGAGGTTTGGGATCAGCGACTCAACCTGCGCAGTTTGGAGTTGTCGGAGCCCAGTCTACTGAGTCTACTGGTGGTTGGGGCTCATCATCTACATCACTTGCTTCGAACTGAAGATCCAACATATCTTATGGTCAGTGATTGCGATTCTTCTGAATAGTCATTGTTTTCCGCTTGTACTTGTGAAGCTGTTGTCTCGAACCACTCCTCCATTTTGGGAGCCAGTCCTCCGATCCACTTATTGCACTTATCGTCGCAGTCTTGTCGATGTCTGTGCTACTTGTTTTTGGAGTCATTGGAGTGCGTCACCCCTAGCCCCAATGATGAACGTCCGCCCACCTACCTACTGTTCTTAGTCACATCCTGTCACGGCTGTGGTTTTCAGTCCCTCATGGGATGTTGTGTGAGATACCCTCCATCCTCTCCTGCCCACGGTTTGGACAATAGTTCTCCGAACGACTGGGTTCGTCACCTATCATCTCGTGTTAGGTTTTAGATGCCTTTTGGTGAATCCATCATCCCTTTTTGATGTTATATCCCTTAAAAAGCAACCATCAACGAGTGGGTGTCTTCAATTTAAACCCCACGGCCCCAATGACTTCGTATGTGTCTATGCACTTGTTTGGTTGCTTGTCTGCCACCATAAGAGCGCATATACGCATGTCTAGATACTTTCCCCTGGCAGGACTAGCTGAATAGATAGGTAGATAGATAGATATATGGATAGATAGATAGATAGATAGATAGATAAATAGATAGATAGATAGGCAGATGGATAGACGGATATATGGATAAATGGATAGATAGACGGATAGATAGATGGCTAGATGGCTAGATGGCTAGATGGATAGATGAATAGAAGGAGAGACAGAAAGAAAGATAGATAGATAGATAGATAGATAGATAGAGAGAGAGAGAGACGGCTAGCTAGATAGATAGATAGATGGATAGATCAGCATTAGCATTAATATACAAGAATATGTTCATGTTCGCGTTCTCAAGCCTATATGCCTGAGATTTATCCAAGGCACAACGTAATTAGGCGCATGCATCTTGTGTGTATGTACCTCTGGTGCAAATATGTTCATGTTCGTGTTCCCAAGCCTTTATGCCTGAGATTTATCCAAGGCACAACGTAATTAAGCGCATGCATCTTGTGTGTACATACCTCCAGTGCAATGCTCGACATACAGGTGTGATAGATATACACATGTACATATTTATGTGTTGGTATGTATGTATGTATGTATGCATGTGTGCAGGTATGAATGTATGTATGAATGTATGTATGTATGTATGTATGTATGTATGAATGTATGTATGTATGTATGTATGTATGTATGTATGTATGTATGTATGTATGTACATTTTATGCGTGGGCTATACCCAGCCTGGCGTGAGTTGACCCTGAAATGCGTCAGCCATTTCACCGAGCCAGGTTTCACCTGAAGTGTTGCAGTGGTCGATATATGGATGCGTGCAGTAGGATTGACGCACAAACACGCCTAAACCCTGAACCGGACCCGATCCTCAACTTCTTGACGCCGGCTTTTTGGGAGTGGCTGGGGCGAAGCAGCAAGTTGACAAGCCGGGCAGTCTTTTCGGAGGTGGGACAAATCACTGATCCTCCGCATACTTCTGCACAAAGTTCAAGCTCTTAGGGTCCACTCGCTGAAACTCCTGCATGTTTTTAAGTCTTAAGTCTCAAGAAGCTTACTGGCAGACTACGGGTTTCAGTGAGGTCACAGAGCACTGCTGGCCCAGTCCACGGGATCGGGCCACTCGGAGTACGTCTTCCACCTGCCATCGCAACAGAAAAACCCGGCAGGTAGAGAGGCCTGACGGGACCATACGGGACTGACCAGGTACTGGAAAGAACAACATGTTCATTGAAAAGCCATCAGAGCCGTAGCTAAGACAGCAACTACTCGGCTGCACCCCTCCACTCCAGCATCGACATCACGAGTCATCAGCATGCGCATCATCTTCGCCATGACAGTCATCTAACAAGGATAGACGCATCAAGAGTCAAGAGCAATGCCGACACTTGGCAACACTGCATGGCAGAAACAAAAAAGGAAGTGAACTTGCAAAGGCACACTCGCGAGACGTGCTTTCAAAAATCCCGGCGGCACGGACAGTTTGACTGCAACCGAATCTCCCGAAAACAATGGTGAGACGTGAACAGAATTGCAAGCCTCCGGCTGGCGCAGCACTGGGAAGCCATTGCGGTCCGTTTCACCTACAAAGCGCATACTGCAGCGATGCTTACGGACTTGACAAACCTTTCATCTGTACATCTTAGGGTTCATTTCACGGTGTTCTGCCATCATCCGTCACCGTCATCGCTCATCTCTCAACTCCGGGGCAGTCGCAAATCCGTCACAAAAGCAACATATCTTACGCCTGTGACCCAATCCTTCTGCTGCTGTAGGTCGAGGTCCACGAGCCTGGGTTTGCAAAGCTTGGGACTGAGGGCTTCACAGTCCGCAAGTCTTACCAAAGCTTCAAACTCTGTCTTCTCTGCCCAGGCGCAGTAGGCAGTTACCATCTCCAAAGGGTATGTTGAAGGCAAACCCAGGTGCCAATGGATCCTAGAATCAGAAAGCACAAGGATGACTGGCACTGCTGCTCCAGTTGTCGTCGATTTTGCCGTCGCTGTTGTTTTTTGAGCAGCCGATGAAATGCGGCGGTCCCGGCCTTGTCCTGGGTCAGCGACACACTGACGACCTCAGCTTCCGGATGCTGCGAGAGATATTATCTTCGCGCCGGACACCATGAAAATGATGCTTCCGGCAATTCTGCTGGCTGTCAAAATCTCGGAACAAACTTGTCCTGACTTGTCCTTGCTTGCATAGGCCGTTTCGGCTTTGTCCTATGTTCGCCGGAGCACGTCCTTGGAGTCGAACTCCCAATTCTCAAAGCAGGCGTCGAGGCCAAAGAAATACTCCGGTGTGGTGGTACCCTCGAAGGAGTAACCCAACTGATGCCTCTCGAGGTTTTCAAGAAAATTCTGCACGTGGCTGCGTGTGCGAGGTTCTCCTTCAAACTTTCTGTGTAATCACCAGTCACCCTCATCTGTTTGAAGTCATAAAAGACTCCAGGACTCCATGCAGCCGCTTGACCCATCACCTCATGGATTTTCTCGGGTTTCGGTCTGTTCGCACCCAAACGAAATCACCCTGAGCTTTCATCTTGGCCTGATTGTAGATCTGCCGCCGTCGCAGGCGACCAAGAACTTGCAGGTCACCTAACTCCCATGCGTTGAGGCTCAGACTATGAGCACATCTTACATGCTTGCGACGTCAACCTCAAGCCAGCAAGCAAGAATCCCGAAGCCTAAGTCTGTCGAATTCTGTCAAGGCACCGTTTGAGTACCTTCTGGAAGCTTTAGGTGGCACTGAACTCCCATAGGGCCTGCACGCATGGGAGAAGATGGGAGTCAGGGAGCCCCCGAAAGCCGGCATCGCTGGGCCTTCGGTGAAGGAATCCAAGGCCACTCCTCGCCGGATTGACATCTTCTTCCTGACGGAACATCCCGCAGCTTACAGACGGCATCCCGCTGCTCCAACTTGAGGTTCAGATGCGGTCTCTAGCCCAATCTGAAGTCAATGCAAAATTTGGCAGGCAGGGCTACAGTGGCCGGCACCCCGCAGCCGCCAGCCATTGTCGGAATCTGAAAGCGAGAGTCGGCCCACAAGAACTTCGTGAACCTGTCCGAAGCACACCAAATTTATCTGCCAGTTGATAAGCAAGCCCCTTGAGCCCAACTTGCAAAACTCGGACATGGTGGTGGCGGGTCCCTCTCGGATCTACCTACTCAGATGTGCCCATCAAATCCTTCTTGAACCCACCTGTTCAAGCCAGACTTGCCCAGACTACTGTAGCTTCTCAGCTGGTCGGGGCCCAAAGCTTTGGAGGCTTGAACATGACGGAGCAAAGCAAGCTTGATATCTTGGCATGTGCCCAACAAACGAGCTCTTGACTCTTGAGGTACCATTCTGAGGCCTGGAAATGCAAGCAAGCTTCTTTCCACCCTGAGTCCAGTCGGGGAGCTCACTCAAGTACTCGGTGAGATAGCGCTCAGTTTCCTTTGGCCGCAAGCTCATGTACGCTTCTACATGCCCGGCAAAGACTCAAACATAGACGACACGACTTCTGCATGTTGAATACATGACAGGCCGAAGCATCAGCAATTCAGTGAGGTTTCGGTCTGGCGGATGCCGAGAATTCCATGGTAGACCTGAGAAGCTCTTCACACAGCCGGCAGGCGAGAACATAAATGATAATGTTAACATTTTGCTGAGAGGAACTGCTCAGACTGAATGGCCCATCGATGGCATGCTCGCAGCAAGTGCCCGATTGCTGTGACAATCCCTCGGCCACAACTGGACCCCCCTTCTTTGAGCGTCCCGTCATGCCAAAAGATTCGCACTTCCTTGCGACCTTCATGCTCGAATCCGGTAAACCGGTAAACCATGAACCGTGTCTTGCCCAAAAAACACCGAAACAGCGTGATGCCTCCATGGGCGCAGTCTGCACTGACAGCACCGTCTTGATGGGCTTGTTCTCCTGTGAACATGCATGTTTCTGAAAGTCATCACGACACCGACATACTTGGATCTGTACATCAGTCTTCCAGCAAGTAGGAAACCCTGTGACTAAGATCTGCTCAGACAGGCACTCGAGACCCCCGGGGCCCGAGCCTGCTTCTCGAGGATTCTCATCTCTTTCAACAGGTTCCCGCTCTTCCTCGCGTCCCAGGACTGAGTGACTCAGACCTCCCCACCTCACTGCGCCAGCTCCCTAGTTCCCTCCCCTGCAGCTGAGCTTCAACAGCTTTGCTTCCACCTCGCTGGGCAGAACCTGTCAGTGATAACTCGGAGCTTCGGAGAGTTGGCGTTAGGGGCTGTCTCGCAATTGTCGTGCAAGAACTGAACTTCTGCAAGAGTCAGAGGGCGGGTGGCTTGGGTCCGAGTTATGCAGATTGCGAAAACCCCTTGCCCTCCAGCCACAGCAGAACAAATCAAGACAAGACGGCGCAACGTCTCAAATTGCTGACATATCAGAGCCCTTTGATAATGTCTGAAGCTCGTGGAAACCAGCTGCGTAAAAAAAACGAAAATCTACATCGACAGCATCTTGCACAGAGCTCAACGCAACTCCGACACAAAGCAAACCTTCTGAACAAGGGATCCGTACCTCCAAGCTTCGTGGGACCACTCCCGATGCCTGATAGAGAAAGGCTAGAACTCTTTGCATGCACTATCATGTCATGCACTGCTCGAAGCTGGGCCATCCGATTTTGGGGCTCGGAATTCGAAGCTTGCTCTGCCTTGGTGATCTTCGCTGGCTCTGTCAGGGCATCGATGATAGCAACCTGCCCAAAAGCAGACTGAAGCTGGGAGTTTGGATTGTGCGGCATCTGCATCTGAGGCATGGATTCTGAATCCCAGTACATCGCTGCTTGTTGAGATTGCTCAAGCACCAGACCGGGCTCCGCCTCTGCCTCTGCTTTAGTCGCTGTGGTACAGGCTCTTTCAAGGAACTTTTGGGAACCCACAGTGCCTGGCATCCTCGCGCGGACCTGAGCTTCGACTCGGTGATATTGACATAGGCTCACGCGAAACTGCCACAAGGATCATGCCTCATAGCGTTCGCATAGGAGTTTCATCACAACGCCCGTTCTTCAGAGAAATCACCACGCTAAGTGCCTGACAACTCTGCTGCCAGGAGCAGGCCCACAGGACCTTGAGGCTCTCTTGACATGCAGGGAACTGCTCAACACCATCAGATCCATGCATGCATCTGCCGAGTCTTGTGCGCTTCAACTATCTTCAACTGCTGACAAGAGTATGCTTCGCAGGAAAAGCGTGCGATTGAATTGAATGGGGTGATTCGTGAAGTGCGGAAGTGGCGGTGATCCAGTTGGTAGCTTGCGATGCGGCCTTTCTCACAGCGTGCTTCTGAAGAAGCTGGAAAGCCCAAGCCAAAGCCCCCTCAGCCCACTCAGCCCGGGCTCTCCAACCGAAACCGAGCCTGCACCCACGACCAAGCAGTCGAGCTCAGAGGCCGTGCCCTCGGGCAAAGGTTTGGCCGGGTTTGAGATTAGCCATGATGATCGGCTGCATAACTTCTGGACGATGCATTACCGAGATCTGTACCGTACTCGTTGCAACCACTGTGTAAAGCTGGATAGAAAGCTGCTGCAACTGTTCTTTGCACTCACGTTTGCACACTCGGGTTTTTCGAGCTTCACCGTTAGACATGCTTTGGTGTGACAAGTTAAAGTGCGCTGCACAAAGATGCTCCTCGTGGCCGACGAGGCTAAACAGTGAGACGTGGGACCGCTGCACATGAGAGGTTTAAAGGTGGAGCAAGCAGGTCGAGAGAAGGTACTGTAGTCTTCCAAGGCGTTTTTTAGGACCTGTGCCTGTGCCATACTAGAAAAGAAGCCTGGCAAAAGTCACCTCAAACTTAAGATCGTCCGATACCGCACATACTACATCACGATAGCCACACAACAATGGAACGAAGTATGAAACAATGCAAAAGGGTTCGACACTATATATAGCCGAAAGTAGTATGTTTGCTATCGCACCTTAATATCGATGCTGGTGACATAGCAGTGTGTAGCTGATGTACATCATATTAATAATCAATATGTACTGTAAACATACTGTAAACCATTGCCTCTATACATTGACTGGATGCCTGCCCAGAGAGCAACGGCCGTGGGTCAGCCATGGCTCAATCGCGGCAAACTGTGGTTACTCTGATTCTGATGTGTTCCGGACAGATCAATCTTTAGGACTCAAGACGCCAGGAGGTAGGATTCAGGTTTTAGCGTTCATGACCGCGACCATGAATACCCTTGGGAGTTTCGTTGCGAGCCGCGTCACGGAAGTCGCAAATGCCATGGTACGCGTTAGCAAGGTAGCTGGACTTCTAGACTTCAGATGACTTCAGCCAAGATCGCGTGCGCAATCGACTGCAATGATTCACGGAGCCAAAGTCGACCACAGAGCGCCTGCTGACTGCCGATGCCACATGGACCCAAGAATGCAAAACACAACAAACTCAACATCTGCAACCATCAACCCAAAGCTCTGAGCAACATTAGTGTACTGGACGTCGAGGATTCGCTCCACGTCCTGGACCCCGCCGTAACCCCTAAGGCCCTATCGGTCTTCTCAAACCGTGCCTGGTCCATGGCTCGGGAACATGTTGTGCTGATGTTGGCTCTCCCGTTTGCCGAGGCATGCGATGGTAGTCGCTCTGCAGATCGTTGTGTTGTTTGCATAGCAGACGTCGAAGCAGCGTCTGGATGCAGAAGCTCGACCGGTGGCATACTATAGTGGCATACTATATATGACTCAGTGCGGGTGGCAGATTGTTAACATCGTCGATTTCCAGCTCAGAACCGAGACAGCAAGACGGACTCACACAAGTTGCGTCATGAGACATGAACATAGGCGGAGTTCTAAGTCCGCAAGTGCAGTGCACGTTACCTTGCAGCTTGCTTACAGCTCTACCTGCCATTTTGCGGCCACGGCTTCGCATCTGAATTCAGTTAGGGCGAGTTCTGGCCAGCTTTGCTCACCCGGCCATGAGTAAATCGGCTTTGCTTCTTGCATATCTGACTTCAGCGACGTGGAGTCAAACAGCCCTGTGCCTGCTGCCTTGGAAAGCTCTCTGCACCCACGGAACCCTGGGAAGTCAAAGGACTCGGCTTCGAAGGTCAATTGTGCCGCGATGCTTCAAAAGTCAGTTCATAACTCCGGCAAGCGGTACAACAAGAACCGGATACGTTCTTGCAAGTGAGAGAGTAGCCATAACAGTCGAGGCGACGTGGCCGTTGCTCCGCCAGCTGCGAAAAATGCACACATCTGCCTTCAAGGTCCGGGAAGTCTGCAGGAGCCCTAAGCAAGATCATTGATCGCAGATCTAATATCATGGTTGCTGCTCTCGTTGCATATGCAGGGACAGAATCATGCATGGTCCTCTCCTAAACTCGATGCGACAGTCATCTCGTGTTCGCCTCATGCCAACCACCACCACTACCGTTCCACTACCACTACCACTACGACGACGAACTCCGCTACTACTGCTACTCCTACTCCTACTCCTACTCCTCATACTCCTCATACTCCTCCTCCTCGTCCTCCTACTACATACTACTACTACTACTAC
>CAJNDV010017668.1:82873-96292 GCA_905221635.1 Symbiodinium sp. CCMP2456 | reverse complement strand
CTACTACTACTACTACTACCAGCGAGACCACTACCGCCACAAACACCACCACTGACTGCAACCGCGACGGCGGCCACGACCACCGCCACTGCGACTACTCCTTCTGCTGCTGCTTCTTGTACTGCTACTGCTAACTGCTACCTGCCACTGCCACCGCTACTGCTGCTGCCAAGGCCACGACGGCGAAGGCCACGACGACTCTTTTCGACGACAAGACAAACACACGACAACAATGACGACGGACGCACATACCACCACAGCAGCACCACTGTTACGACTACCACAATTGCGTCTTTCCAGTACTATGCGTGGAGAGACGACTCCGAGGACAACGACGAGCGCCTAATCCGATTCTGTACGATGCGCAGCTCCACGAACACTGCTACGGAACGAGTCAAAATAAGAATAACCTTTATCTCTCCCATTCCTATTCTTCGTCACTGTCGTAGTAGGGGCCGCTTGGTCCCAGCGACTGGCCGGTGCTCAGAACGCAGCTGTTGAAAAGCACAGATAGGTGCAAACACCCTCAAGGCTGAAGCATGCTCGCGCTAATGTACGACACACCCGCTGCCCAACATTTTCGTCGGGCAGCTGGAATTTCGACGAGCTGCCAGAGACAGCTAAATGCAAACAATAGGCCGATGCCTGATTGAATCGAAACTTTCGGCTCAGTGTACCATGGCTTCCAAGTCCGAAGCCGTTCACTTTTGCTCATTAGCCCTCGTGCAAATGCCTTGCCCTGTTAAGCACTCGCAGTGTCTCCAGCAGAAACACTCTGGGTGCCAAACTGGGCGAATGGATAGTACAAGCCGTATCTTTGGTGCCGCCAGTCTGCGAATTGCAGGCATCAGCAACACGCCCCTCTCGCTTGCCTTCGCTTCTTGGTCCTGCCGTGCAAGTGGCTGGAAGCCCGAGGTGCAGTCTGCATAATTAGTCTTGTGTAATCTTGTCTACCTCACATCTCGACCAACCCACCGGGTCTTCTGCGTTGGCTTGGTCTTTTCCGCTTTCGGCGCCGGCTGAGGGTCCACGCGACCTGCCGTGGCGCTCGTGGACGGATGCAGAGCCCAAGCGAGTTGAGTGGTCTTATCGAACTACACGGCTGTCTCTAAGCTTGCAGTCTCTCAGCTTCCACACGAAGCAAGCTACCCCACGCCTGTCCTGATGACGAACAACCAAACTAACCTAATGCAGTCGAAAGGACCCGGCCTTCTTGTGCTGCCGCCTCCCGCAACAAAAAAGCATCAGGATGCAAAGTACAAAGGCGAAAACAGCTCGCCTTCTCCTTTGATGCCAAGTTTGGCGGAGCAGGGCTTGGTGATGGCCCCCATCCACCTCAAAGCTACCCTCGCTCCTTTAGCAGCTAACAGACACCGTGTCATGCAGGTCCTTCCGCTGGCAATCTCTGTTGTTCATACACACAAACATGCACATCAGGACCTGTATATACCCGTACGGATCCGTGGGGTATATACTTTGTTCTGCCGAATCGACATGCTCAGGTCATGATTGCAGATCAAACACCTGAGTCGGACTCAAGTCGAACCGGCCCTGTTCATCCTTTTCTTACTCAAGGTGCTCAGCCCTCGCATGAAGACAACCGATGAAGCAGTCAGTACAAACACTTTTAGGTCGGAGGCCACCGGGCAATTCGGCCGTCGGGCTTTGTCCTCCACCTTGGTCGCAGGGCACTTCGAATTGGGCTTCCTCTGCTTGGTACTGCGAGTCCTGGGAAGAAATCCTTGAGGTCTTCCTCATCCCCCGAAAACGAGTGCCCAAGCTATGGCGGCATTGGCTGTGCACGGGAAAAACTATCTGTCGACCCACTGGAAGCCAGTCTGAACTTTGGCGATGACCCAAACGGAAACACCACGCTTAACAGCAACTCTTTGCACTGCTACGGTAATCGCCAGCCACTTGTTCCGAGCGACTCAGGCTTGCCGCATGGGCCGTCGCGTGGGCCGTGGCATCTGTGACAGATGCTCCAGACCATGTTTCTTTGGTTGTCCGGTGTGAAGGTAAAGACTCGTAGCGTATCGACTCTAGACCTCCAGCTTGCAAGGGTGCCAGGCCTGCCACAAAGGAGCCAGTCGGAGGCGGCAGCGAAAACCCTGCAGTTAGGAGGCTTGTAAGGTTTGGGGCGAAGATTGGAGTCAGGATCAACTGGCGACTCCACGCAGCTGCTTCAAGGCCTCAAAATTGCTGGGGACTTCCGGATTCGGTAAGGGCTCAGGGGCCTTAGCATGTTTCGCGCTCACTGTCTGGACCTCAGGCGTTGAAGCTTCAAGGCATCGTGTTTATGCTTCAGGGTTTCGGGTCGAAAGCCCCAGCACCTGCAGGCTCTCACCACGACATGCTTAACCCCAACGCCCGATGATAACATGAAGAGCCACAACAACAAGAACAAGAAGAGTAAACGTGCCAAAAACCCACCTTGAAAGCAGCCTGAGACCGCTACGGAGGCCTTAATGATTAATTAGAATATGATTAGAGTAAGCTTTGGGGGTTTTGGGGGATACTATACAACCATAACTATCCCATGGAACCCTAAAGCTTAATCATTAGTCACTAGTCCTACTGACCATGTAGACTTCAGACCGCGAACCCTAAATTTCCATCACCAGAACCCTGTACGGTATCCTAATAGAACCCTTAAAGGTACCCTAAGCAATCCGTGCCTCCAAAGTTGAAACTCCCTCCAAGGAGGCTCGGGCCTGCAAGTGGTTGGATCGAAGATTCTGAGGGCTTATTCTTCGCAGGATTGGAAGGTTTATCAGGGTTACTATTACGGACTATAGGGTGCCTACTGGCATTGCCATACAGTCTTTCGTGCTTTTATGGGATCATTATGAGATGCTGGGATTTGCTTTTGGATACTAAAGTTGTAAAGGGCGAGTTTGTGGGCTTGCAGGTTTGGTGTTCGGGAGCTCTGGATGTGATCATCCATGGTCTCAGCCCGAGCCTTGGGATGCAAAGCTGTGCGACAGGGCTCATCAAGAAATCGCGACTCAGTGAAGTGGAGCAGCTTGAAGGATCGGAGCATGCACGATGTTTCATACTCAGTATTCAGAATGCCCGGGGATACTTTCAGAGCTTAAGACTAAGTCGGGGGGGGGGCAGTCTTGAGGCATGTGCCGAGGTATGTTCAGACCCCGACGAGCGGAAACACACCGCAAAGGTTAAAAACACTTTGGATCTGCAACACAAATCATTTCCAAACCAAGAATCAGGTCAAGAATCAAGTCAGGGTAGTGCGGCACTAGTAACGAAGATAGCAATCACAAGAGACCATACGCACAAAAACCATACAGTGATGGCTCCTGAAAAGCTCGGCAGCGGAGGGGGGATCGGCGCTGGCGGCATCCTGGAGGCTTTCAGCGGCAGAACTGAGTCAGGGAACCCCGGCCCGTCACTCCATGGCTGCCGATGAAGGCACCCTAACACCGAAAATCACCGAATCACAGCAGCTCAAGAAGGGCCGACATGGGCCGACTACAGTCGCATCCTTGCAAAGCCCCTGCTCTCTGAACTAGGTCACAAAGGTCAAAATTAAGATGCCCAGCACAAACTTAGGATCCAAGGCCACGGTTTTTTTGATGCAGCAGCCCTAGTCTACCCCGGACACCTCGCTGAGCTCAGCGAAGGTGCACCAGGGGCGAAGGGCTCCGCCACGAAACTTCCAATGCTGGGGAAGGCGAACCTTGAGGGAATCAGGAGGTTGAAACAGGAAGGCTTAGGAGTTGGGGGGGGTGGAGGTGGGATGCACAGGAGCGATTCGCAACCTATTGCTCTCGATGGTGCCCTGTGCACGAAGAGGCTGGGCTGTGAAAGATTTGAGCTCTTGTATCTGACGGGCCTTGGTCTTGAATTGAACAGTTCAGTGTGTAAGTGCATACCCGGTCGGCACGGGCAGGGTGAAGGCGAATGGTCCACTATGTATGTGAAAGCAGTAGGCACTGCCTTCAATTCCAGAACTCTCGGATTCGTCTCCCCAGGAACAACGCTGAACCGACAGAATGAATCTCCACGAAGAGATCTGGGTACCAGGCGGATTCAATGACCCGACGCCTCCAAACTCGGGACCGCAAGCTCCACCTCATGCCGGCGAAGGATTTGCGCACAGAGGACGGCCCGGCGGTTGCTTGGAAAACACCGTACACCACAGAAAGGTTTTCGGGGGCGTTGCCGGATGCACTCAATTGGCCTTGATTCGATAAGGCTGCAGCATCTGCTGGGTGGAGGACCATAGGAAACCGCGCCACCTAGCAGCTGCTAAGATCAGAGCCCCGACATGCCGAAGCGTGCCTGTTCAGAACTCCGAGCTCACCCTGCTCAAGCTACTTCTGCCCTGTTAACCTTTTGTTGGGGAGCCGAAGGCCCCACCGGAGTAGGTGTCACCCGTGTTGGGGAGTCCGGAGTACCTGCACCGGGCTCACGCCAGGCGCTTCTGGAACAGAAAACGATTCTCTCATCTTCAGAGCAACGCAGCAAGGTGGAGCCTCGATTGTCCTATGATGCCTTCAGCAGTGGCTTCGGGGGCACGAGAAGCCATTGGCATATCCGTTCGTGTAGGCGGTGTAGCCATTTCGACCACTGCCCGTGCTGGCTGCATAGCCATTACCGTAGGCCCCCAAAGAAGGGCCTGTCATCGCAAGGTCCAAAGCAATGGATTCCCACATGAAGGCTTTCAATCCAGTAATGCGTCCTTGCAGTACAACGAAGGCTCAGCATTAGTCCAGATAAGCGCTACAACTTTTTTAGAAGGAGTCGCAAGGTCGCTTCAAAACTTCGCCAGGCAAGCTTGCGGCAGTTGCGCCGAAGGCGGTATCTGAGCAGGGGGGAACTCGAAACGCCCAGACCCCGCAAGACCTTCCGGCGACTGTAACCGGAGACGACGGCAGGCGAACACAAGCGAACAGGAAACCCTCAGCTCACGCTTGAGGTGTCGAGCTCGTGTAAGAGAAAGAAGTGAGCTTGACAGAAGCCTGGCTCCATGGAGAATTGGAAGAGATCCAAGAGGAAACGCAAGTCAAACACTCCGAAGGAATGTCGCTGCGACAAGTGAACGAATATAAACGACTCAGCCGGAGGAGCTGCAGAGAAATGAATACATCGTGGATGAGAATGCACCCTCGAAGAAGTGAAGCGCCGCCGAGCGCTGCACTTAGCGGACGATCATGCTGAGCGCTCGACAAGATGATCTGGCTGCGTCCCTGTACCAGTCACCTGGATCTTGAGGCAAAGACTCTTGCCGCTGTGGAAGGTCCGCATCCAATCACAACCGTAGGTCCTTTATACTGTGATTCTTTCTGTTGAATCAGTGTGGAGTCACCGGCTGAACCACGAAATCCCGACGACCCTTTGTGCTTCTTCATGCTTGTTCGCGTCCCAGGCCTGTCAAAGGATCCGGCAGCTGTCGGCTCGGAGGCTGCGAATACCTCGAAAATCGACCGGTTTTCTCGGCGGGATTGAAAAGAAGCGATTTGAGGAACATCCGACAGGAACAGGTCCATGGCCGGTAGAGTAAGTATCGTTGCAGCTGATTTGACGACAAGCCTTGACAAGGCTTGCGATTTCGAACTCAAACCATGGACTCGTACAAGCAATGAGCTAGCAAGTTGGCTCGGCCACCAACACCCTCGAAAAAGAAACAACTCGCATGCAGCGGCTTTCGGGGATGCCACATTTTGAACAGAGGCTTCAAGAACAACTCGCGCAAGACGGAGGCAAATATGATCTGTGCTGGAGTCTCCAAAATCCCAATCCCGAATGGTGCATAGATCACGCGGCACCTGTCCAAGATCGGATCACGTGGAAGCGGCTCCTCCGACAACCTGCGACTGGAGAGCTATCTCATCTTCCCCATGTTGACTCCCACCGAACTCTGCTGGCAAGTTCGAAAATCTCAGAGGGATCCCTTTCTTGAACCCTTGCGAGTCCGACACCCGGCAGATGCCCACGAAAATCAGCCTGTCCCGTGGAGCGCTCGGATACGATGTCTGGCCTGGCAAAAGGGTGATTTGATTTGAGGCCGATGCCAAGGAACATCGGCTGCAGGTCCTTTAATTCGTCGTACCGCGTTGTACTGTCTGGCTGGCTTCGGCGATGGTGTTGTGGAAATGGTCAGTCTCAGTTTATATTTGCAATGACTGGGGTAGGTGGATTCCAGTCGAGACACACAACCATCACCAAGTCATGGCGCCATGGCACGTTCAATATCCATGAGGTTGCACGTTGCAGACATGTCAACAGAAGCCCAATAGAATCCTCTGCTTCCAAACCGCTAAGGCCCCTGCGTGCCGGATAAGCCGGGCCACCACCTGGGCCGGCGTGGCGTTTGGGAGCCTAGGGGTCGCTTTGCAGTGCTCTGCAGGAGGGTGTATGGCTGCAACTTTGAGTACTGCGAGGACAGTGAGGCATAATAGCATTTTGTTCAGCTGTTGTTTTTTCTGTCTGAGTTGCGTTCAGAAAGCAGCTGGCAGGAATTCCATGACTTTTGCCGAGGCGTTTGATTTGTGGAGCCGGTGAGGGGAGGGGCCGGCTTCCACTGTCTATTACTGCTAAAATTGGCCTCGCAGACCCCCAAACTGCCCTCAAATGCTGGTAACCTCGAAGAACTTCCGTCCTGCTTCGTCGAGCAGCAGGGCAAAACACGGGAAACAGTCTAAATGTCTGAACTGCTGGGATCCGTTGAGTTCGTGGCTTTCGTGAAATGGCTCTGCGACGAAACTGCCTGCCGACAAAGAGCAGGAGGCATAGGCAAATGACACCTTCCGGACAGTCTTCTTGAAAGCTGTTGGATGTGCAGGTGAAAGACATGTTGCTGTACAACGGCCTGCAGTCGGAAACCCGTAAGGTGAAGATGCCACCTGCCAGCTCCATGAAGCCACAAGAACAAGAAAATGCCGCCTATTGCTTCAACCACCTCCTGCAGCAAATCGCTGAAGAGCCAAGCACGGTGCGGGAGGCACAGGATGTGATGCGCAATGTCCATGCACTAAGCCGACCATGTACTTGAAACTTCAAGTCTTGTCGTAGATTTGGCCCGCGGAGCGATTGTCGCATGAGGCTAAAATCTCTAAGTTGAGGGTCAAGGTGTCCCCGCCCACAGCGCAGGCCGCCGCTGACCTCTTGGGGCTGCAGCTGCTGTGGCTCGGACAGAGCGTGCCCTTCCCAGCGGGGCGATCTTGGAGAGTGGGTGAGGAGGATGTTCCACAAACAAGGGTCAAGTGCAGGGCCGAGAAATGACGGTTGAAGCCAGTGGAAGGGCATCTCGAATAGCGGTGGAGGTTCCTCTACATCGGCATGGGGATTAGATAATGCAACCCGCAATGTCAGAAGCCTGTAGGTTCGTTTCTTCTATGACTACTGACTACTACTTACTACTACTACTACTACTACTACTACTACTACTACTACTACTACTACTAGAATCTTTGTTGTGTCAAACAGTGAAGCAGCTATGCACAAGATCATTGCCTCCTCCAGGAAATGGATAGGCCGAGTAGGGCACCTGCCATGAGCCGCAGAGTGTTAGAGGAGTGTGCCGCTGCTCGAAAGGACTGGCTTAGCCGGTCATCGTGTCCCGGCAATGGCTTGTTATGCAGGCTAAAAAAATGGTCCACCGTCCACCCGCGGAACACCACGGAAGAAACCTCGTCTCGCCCAGTGGGTCGAGTCGGTGCCGGCACCTGACTCATTGGCTTCTGTTTCACCCAGTCTGATTGGAAACATGATGTTGCGAATAGGCTATTGGTGCTGGTCCCCCTTCTGGGTTTTGCATTCCTGTTTTGCTCTCCTGGGATTAAGGGCGGACCACAGGTGGGTCGCCGTGGAAGGCGCACAGAATGTGCACAGGCTATGGCTGCTGCTTATAGGGAGTCTTCGGCAGATAGGTTCGATACCAGCAGGTGCACCAGAACCGCTGTTGCATTGGCAGCTACTAGAAGATACTCGAAGAGAGCATCAAATGTCAGAAGATGTGGGAACAAAGTCTAGTTCAGACTAGTCTAGAAGACGTCACTACAATGAGGATTCGGGTCACGCTACTACTTTGTCCCTACACACTACCCGGGATGCCCTAGCTCTGCTTTTGGGAACCGGATCATCCAACCCTTGTCAGATGCCGCTTGCAGACATGCCTGCTCGCCCGTTCGGGCTGGTGGTTCGGAGCTTCACACGGAGCTTTGCTCTACATGCAAGCACACTGCCCTGTGCGCAGGAGCTGGCTTCACAAGTACTGTAGGGCTCTGTGAGAGCAATCGACAAGTCACACGTACTGCACGGTCCGCGATTCCGAAGGGAACTGTTGCAGAACTGAAGCCTCCGAAGCCATTGCCAGCTCTCCCGATGAGCGAAATCAACAAGAAATTGTGGAAGGACCCGGGCAACCGCTTGACAGAAGTTCGCACTACAGATTTGCAGATGATCGGTTGAAGCTGAAGATAAGACCGGAGACGTTCGCTCCCACAGCCGCTTTGCGCAGAAATGCAATGTCGCTTGCGAATGCTCGCGATGAATTCTCTTCGCGGCTCGGAGAACTACTTAGGATCCACCAAGCCAATGTGGATTTGTGCATCGGGTTCAGGAAAACAGTCAGATGACATGCTAACCGTCGTTTAGCAGTACTTGCCGATTGTTGCTGGGGCCACAAGCCGACCAAACATCGTGCGTTAGATCTACTAGGGCTTTGCTTGGACCACCCTGAAGACATCCGCATTACACAAGACTGAGTTTGACCGCTTAACCCCCACATCCAATTTTAGTTCCGGAGGCTTCGCTTGATTGAGCCTGTGAATAGCGTAAGAAGATGTAAATTGGGCCCTCAGAGATGTTGCCTAAGGGAACCAGCCGCACAGTAGCCGTAGCCTGAATGACACACTTCCATGACAACAACCGACACACCCGGCCCAAGATATTCCACGACATGCGCAGATGCACTGGACTCTGCAGTTCAATCCTCTGAAGACTCTTGAAACCAGGATGAATGAATGATGAAGCAAGTCAATCATGCGTTTACTTCATCTTTGTCTGCTGTCAGTGTGCGCGTTGCCGGAACTCGGTGCACAGACCCTGTCCACTTCGCCAGGCCCTCCAGGAATTTGTCGGTTCAGAAGGTTGCCTGCCTTCGACACCCGGCAGCCCATGCTGCTCTTTGACGGTAGCTGCATGGCCCTCCAACAACACACTGCAACCTGACTTCGTACAACTTAGCATCGCCTGATGGACGCTCAATGTCATCCCCATGAACTTAATCTTCAGTGGGATGGTCATCAAAAAGAACACAATCGAATCGCCATCACCATCACCGGCAAAATCATTACTATCACGATCGTGACAATCATCGACATCAACACCAACAACAGGAGCAACAACAACCGCATAGACGGTAGCATTTACATCCAGCATGCCAACACTAAGAACAATCAGTAGAGTTGTGGTTGCTGACCTTCTGCAACCTGCTCTCCCATCGAGGCACTGCCTGTGTGGAGAAAGGTCTCCCTAGACACCTCAATACACTTAAACTGGAGTGAAAAGTTCTTGCTTCGGATTGCGTCCTTCCATCTTCTTGTCAACCACTGCTGCGACACAAGCATCGCCGTAGACATTGACACACGTCCTGTCGAAAGCAGCTTGCCCCGAGCCAACTGCGCAATTCAGATTTTATTGCTATACTCATGCCTTGGACATGCAGCCCGTGATCGGTGCGGTGCAAGGTCCACAAACTCAGACGGCTGCTGACTTCTTGAAGTGCTCTTCAACTTGGATGTGTCACGCTACCCAGACCACATCACCATCCAAAACCACTGACCGACGGCATGTCGTCTAAGCCCTCCCCACCCCAGCAGGGCTACATGCCAACAGAAACTTTCAGAAACCCACATCGTGATCAGGCATCCAGATTGCGGCCGCCATGTCGGGTAGTTTCGTACCAGCAGTGTTGCCACATCATTGTCAATGAAACGTGCTCGTTTTTTTCTAGACCAGCGTCCTTGCAAGCTTTTCTCAACTCCCCCATCACATGTCTGAAACCGCGGAAGGCAAACATATTCTATCTGCACATATCACTAGCTCCCCTCAGCTCTTTAGATGAATCAAAAGTCGCGCTTCCTAAGGTTCGCGGCAACAGAACAATGTTTGCAGAGAGTGGCTTTGCAGCCTCGACCCAACGAGGCTTATGTTTTCCGGTTCGGCCCCTGCCTCACTCGATCCAGAAGCCAATCCACGGCTGTTATCAAGCCAAACGTCTCTGTGACGGGAATATTCCTTAGAAGCCGGACTTCAACCATACTCTTCAGGATGCATGTTGCGAATCTCGCGGCATGGCAAAGACAACCTCTGGCAGCTGGCACCAATGATAAGACGCATCCAAGAATCAGGGATGTGAGCAAGGTCGTGAGAAGCACCTTCCCACACAGTCTCGCGTGCGGAGGCTGGTTTTCTGCAGATCCTACATCACCATACATAATGACTATATATCCGAAAACTCTGCAATAGCATTCTTCACTGGATTCAAGAGTCGAAAGCCGAAAGCTGCATTGTCGAGACTTGAGATCAACCTCTAAGGCAGAACAACTCGAATGCTATGGACAGCGGGAAAGGCGGCAATTCAGCCCCCTAGTAGCATCAGCCTGCGACATACACAGTTTTGCCCAGGTGCCTTGCTTGTCTACATCAGTGCAACAACCGGCAAAAGGCTTGAACTTGGGGCATCGAGCAGTTACGTGCATTGAGGCAGGCAATGTCTACACAGATTATGTCCGCAGGTTGCAATTTCTGTTTTTCTGATCCCTCACTGAATATCTTGAGGAAGGAAGCGCAGCTGGCACAATCGTCTATCCGAATCAACGAGTGGCACGAACGTAAAAATCTTAGCACCGTCCTCAGAAGCCTAAGCCTTAGAATCAGAACTGAAATTCAACTTTCATCGAGGCTCCAGGCTGCCGCTGGGTACAGGGGCTGAACCCATGGAGCAGAGGGTGGCCATAAGAACCATGGAAGCGTAGTCCTCAGAGGATGCTGCCTACCGCAGTTTTGTGTTTCACATCTGGGCATGTGAGCTCTTAACGATGCCCTTCCTAGCTGGTCATTCTAAGGTTCCCCGGCTGTCAGGGTGATGCCCTGCAGGGCCGCCAGGAAAGACGTGGCACAAATGAGATACCTGGGACGTCGTTGTTGGTATTTCGAGGCCGCTTGCATGCGGGGCGCACAGAGACTTGCGAAATGCTGATGCTTGCTACCAAACTCAAACATGGGGAAGTCGCCTGCCGGACACTACGCTTTGCTCGCGCTGAAAGGCCATCGGCTGGGATTCTCTACTTCAATATCCCGGCTTTTCTTGTCTAGCTGCGCGGTGGTCCCGTCCATGTTTATGGTCGCCCCGAGACTCAGAACGAACTTGGCGATGTGCGGCGACAAGTCGTTCTTGTCCTTGCCAGCTTTTGTCCCCAAGGCATGTCTTGAACGGCTCTGAAGGAGTGAGTGGATGGAAAGTCTCGGCATCTCTATAAGGACACAGCTCGCAGTGTCCGTACGGTGGAAACACGAGGAGAACTATCACGGTGTGCAGAGCCAGCAGCATGAGGTGGGATACCTGCCTTCTGGCTAACTCAGAAATTCTGAATATACAGCTTGATGAAGCAACCGACACAAGACAGCTATCTCTCCAGCAACCGATCTGCCTTTCTGGACAGGATGATGCTACTACAGTGAACATGTCCGTCGGCGCCGTATGGCTGTGGCTCGCTACATGCGAATTATGGAGGATTTGCCTGTGCCCTTTCTCGCACCGAGGGACAATGGCAACGGAGATGCTCAGAGGCAGCGCGGCCGCAGAGGACGAGCTGCCAAGGGCGGTGAGCAACTGCCTCGAAAGAGTGACCGACCGAATCATGGAGCGGGCTGTTCTAGGTTAGGGCGCTACTTTTAGAACTCAGGTTTAGGATAGCCCCATATAGGCGGACGCACGGGCAGCAGCGGTAGTAGTCGGAGTGAGTGGTAGTGGTCGCCACCGCCCAGGAATAATAGATACGCTAGCTTCCCACCCTGTGCCCTGCGCCATGTGACGGCAAGCAGTTCACGAAGAAGCGGATGGGGTTGCGGCCTGAGTGGCGACCAGATCGATTTGGGATTCGCGCCAGGTGGCATCAGTTGACGGTGCCACACGAGATAGTCTTACTCTTACTCTGGTGGAGACGAGTACAAACACAAATAGTCACGTTGCGTGGATACATGTTGCTGCTCTTACTACTGCCGCTACTATTGCCAGTACAACTACTCATACCTACTGCGGCTACTGCTGCTAACCGTCCGGTCAGTCTTATGACGACACTGCTCAGCTACTCTGGTATCACTGTGTCAGCATGAGTATACTTATACTCGCTTCACTTAGTTGCCGGTTTTGGCATTTGTCAAGCCTTGATTGTTCACGACGCGTTCAATTCCATAGGATGACACTATACAAGCTTTTAGCAGATGTACTCTTGTCATCATCAAACGTCGACTGGCTGTGCTTCTGAATCATTGACGGTTGCCAAATTGCTAAACTCACATGCATACGCGTAAGAATCACCAGGCATCCTGTGCCAAAGAGTCCTCAGTCCAAAGCCTTTATTCCGCAAACCGAGCTGGACAGGCTTTAGCAAAGCATGTCTGGTTGCCTAAGCTCGGCTGCCGGCCTGCTCCCAGCGTAAGCAAAAGCGCACAGAAGACAAACATGTGAACACCTGCGCGGTCTTTCCGCTTTTTTCCAGCGGGCTACAAATTCACAGGTTTAGCCCAGCTAGATTTGGAACTGCGAACATGTAGAGAAAGTGAGGCTGAAAGGAAAAGCTTGGTTTACGACGTTTACGACTGCCACCAAAAGATCACAAGAGCTCCACTTGTCGACGCAATGGACGGAAGCCGAGGACCGACTACCTGAGGATAGGGTGGCCAACACACGAGCATCAGTTTAACTAGAGACAAGGTCGCACAGCCTAGGAAGGCGACAACATGATGAACAGCAACGATATTCTCAGTACTCACACAAGAAAAGTCGCACATGCAGAAGCGATCTGCGGAAGCCCTGCCTGCAACACACAGGACGGCCGCCACGAGCCTCAGTTCAATTCGGCCCCAGAGTTGCCGACTCACGCAGCCCTTCCTGTCAGAGAGACTTCATAGCCGCTCACATACCATCGCCTTATCAGGGGGCGGTTAAAGGAATGAGATGAACATTATCACCCAAGGGGACATGTGTTTAAGAAAAGCAATCATCAATCGCCGCCGCCTAGTGGCCAAGTGAAGGGTCGAGTTTAAGAAGAGTGTGGCGGAGAGGGGCGTGGAAGGTGGAGCGGGTCACATACATACAATACAGGGCAGCAACTCCGCTATCTGCATGGCTGTGCACGTGCATGATGTATATATATATATATATAT
>CAJNDV010017668.1:57103-78413 GCA_905221635.1 Symbiodinium sp. CCMP2456 | reverse complement strand
GTGGTGGTAGTAGGAGTAGTAGCAGTAGTAGGTCATAGCAGTGGTAGTAGTAGTCGTCGTTGTCGTCGTAGCAGCTGCAGTAGCACCAGCAGGAGCAGCAGCAGCAGTAGTAGTCGTGGTGGTGGTGGCGGTGGTGGTGGTGGTAGTGGTAAGTGGTAGTGGTAAGTGGTAGTGGTGGAGTTGGTACCAGCAGCAGCGGCAGCAGTAGAAGTAATTAGTGCCTTCTGTTATTACGAAGTCCGTTAACATTTGGAACAATCATCAGAATCGTTCTCCCAACCCGGAGCTCGGAAGATGGCCATCTCCCGTCACATCTCCGACGACGGCAAGTGGCAGAACTCTTCGGCCACCTCGCGGGAGGCCCTTCATTCTGCTGTTTTTGGCTCTGCGTAGCATCAATCGCACATTGAAGCAGCTCTATCGCAAGTTTCAGGAGTGAGACTGCAAGAACGATGTTCCTGCGGCCTTGGTTTTGCGTCCATTCTGTTGCTGCACTGACTTGGCCCTGGGATGCCGGCAACAAAAGTCCTGAACGTTCATCTCACCATTTTCCACATCGTTACTGCTGGCGTCTGCAAACTACGAACATAACAATAAGTTTTGTCCAGAAGCACGTCCCTCCCCATTTCCCTGCCTCTGCATGCATCCGACACGACCTCTGGACGGAGAGAATCGCTTATTGCTTCCTCTTCACTGTGCAGAACACACGCTGTCGCAATAGTACTCACCAGCAGATGACAGCATAGTCTGAGGTCACGATATGCGAAAGCAACTCTCGTTCGGGCAGCGAGGAAGGCAGCTGAGTTCTGCAAACCAAAGCAGGCCCATGCCCAGCACAAGCATTAGCTTCGACAAATGTTGAACGAAAGCACTCGGCGTGCAAGTTGCGCGTGTGATTAGCAAGGACCTGCTCCATGCCAACCTGCACTTATGCCATATCGAAGTGCGACGACTGCTATGGTTGCTTCGATCAAGGAAGTATGTAAAGTAATGACATCGCAAGATCAATTCCTGACGCTCAAGGGCAAAGGTATAACAACACAACAACTACCTACTAATCAAGGGGTTCCCAACACGTGCTGCCTCGAGCAACGAGCTTCTAAAACTTGTGCGTGCTACCTCAACCTTCTCTGAAGTTCCGAGTCCGTCGTCGACTGTGTCCCGACTGAGACGGCCTCCAACTCTGCAGGCGGACTTGCCGATGCCTGACCTGCACAAGCGCCGTGGAGATTCCTGATTATTTCTACGTATACGGTCTCCTAAATGCACTGTTCTCCCTACCTGGGCCCAGAGGCCTACTGTAGATGCGGCGGTCCCTTTTCGCCCTCGGCTCGAGACCCTAGGCCGCAGGTATCGTTGTGCAGGCCCTTGATCGCGCAGATTCGGGCCCCGCACCGAATCTTTAAGGGAGTACTGTAAGGAGTCTGAGACTGTTGGTAACAGTTGCTATGGGAGCAAAGTTTCGCGGCTTAATCCCGAGTCTGCAGTGCATGCTGCAAAAAGTCCTCCGTACAATATACCCGGCACAGCATGACCCTTCAGGCACTCACGCCCATTCCGCGCCCTTCACCGGCTAGCAGCTGTATTTCCGAGCTGTGGCAGAGCAGGCCGGTCACAGTGCAGCCTCCAAAACCGTAAAGCCTGAATTGACTCCCAAGCTGTCGAACCTCTGGCTTTGTGTCCAACTTACGAAAAAGGTCGGAGGAGCGCAAGGAAAGAGAAAATCTGCGAAGAATCCTATCGAAAAAACTAACTCTGGTTCAATTCAGGCCTGCCAAAATCCTGCTTTCGGACAACGGCTTCGTCATTGGCAGCCTTGGCAGATGACTCGTGAGAAAGTCCGGGGAGCACGCATCGTCATGCACATGTGAACACTTCATGCCCAGACCCATAGGCACTCGAGTCGTCATACGCGCAGATGCACATTCCTGTCCTATGAAGTCACGCAAGACTCGCACGGGGCCGGCGATGCGTAAGGAGGGAAGCCATTGAGAGGCGGAAAGGCATCTGCAACGGCTGCAAAAATTGGACATCGCAAGAGTTTGGGGATCTGAGGACCGAACGGTGGGTACAGGTTGAAGGACCCAGCATGGTTGAGGGCTCTGTAGGATCGGTGTTTGGGTGTTGTAACTGGAACAACAGTTCAACAGCGCCAAGCTGTCATGTTTCGAAAAACCAAACAAGCTTGATGCGTAACTAATTTCACACACACACACACTCACAGACAAACATGTAAGCAAACACAAACCAACAAACAAGCTACTAGTAACAAGCAGACAAGCAAGCAAACAAACTTCCTGCAAACAAACAAACCTTCAAAAAAGCAAGTAAGCGAACAAGGAACCAAACAAAACGGACAAAATACACTTGAGTATTCATCCGCACCCTCCAACCATGTCGGTCTGGAATGTCTCTATGTGTAATCAGGGCCGGGGCCCAACAGGACTCAAGGCTCAAACGGTTAGCTTCGCACAGGGGCGGCTAGCTCTTGGCACAGAGGCCCTTACTTCCTTGTCTGAAAGTGTTGTGAAATCTTGGTAACAGAGTGTGACACACACACACAGAGACACACAAACACACGCGCGCGCACACACACACACACACGCACACACACACACACACACGACAAAAGAAACTAAACAAGCACACGAACGAAAGAACGAACGAAGGAACCGAGGTCGGGATGGTTGAATTCGGATCTCATCGCTTTTCGACTCCGTGTTTCAAAGAGCATCCCAGGAATCTTTCAAACCGGAGGAAGGGTGTGATGAAAGCAACTCGAGCCTGGCGAGGCACCGGGATGCAGAGCTGCTTCGTGACCAGGGTTCTTGGGCGGAGCAGGCTATTTTTTTCTTGGGTTCGTGCATCTAGATTCCTCTGAGTCCTCCTAGCCTTGGTTCCCGATGATCCTGTGAGGTTCCATGGCTGTCCGACACTAAACTCCCAGATCGCAGCAAAAACTGGCAGTGAAGGCGGGGTCATAGGCTTCTGCGATTTACTCTCGGGCACCCGGCATCTGAGAGTTTGAAGCCGCAGTTCCAGCAAAAGCGGGAGTCTGGAGGCACATTGCTCCCGCACTTCGGGCAGGTGCGGCCCGACACTGCCTCTGCCAGGGTGTTGTTTCTTGACTAGGGCGTTCAAAAGGGCATGTGTCCCATGCAAGAGGGAACCTCTCGCACAGGTGCACTTGGTGAACCGCTTCAGCATCACAGAGCAGATTAGGGAAATTGCAGCAGCCAGTACAGGAGGAAGGGACTGTCTTGTACCACACAGATCTGTACATTTTCCGGGAAGAAGACATGCCGAGATTGATTATATCGTGAGAGCAGCAGATATCAGCCCATGTCCCATTTCCCATCCTGAGAGTTTTGTAAATCAGGGACCAACATCTGTATTGACCTAGGGTATGGAGCTTGGGTTTCAGAAGCTGCAAAGAGCAAAAGCAAGTTGCAAGCTTCCGGAAGCGAGTACGCTCGTTCACCGAATCAGAAAAGGGTCCGATGAAGGTGGAAATTTGGGTAGCCTATGGTGATATGGTAGCAATAGGCCAACAAAAGGCTACTGCATCACCAGTCATCTGGCCTGGTAGCCGCCAAAGGTGCGGAAGGGGCCGTCGAGGAACGGCCTCCATCAGCCAGCGGGCTTGTGCTGAAAAGTCACGACCAACAATGCTGGTCATAGTTTGTTCCTGTCTTGCTGCTTGTTCACTCACTGTCATCGGAATCATATAGATGCTGATGGGGCTGCAAACTCTTGGAGGCTGGGTTAGCGGCTCGGGCATACTAAAAACCGAATCTGCCGCTGAAGCTCCGGAAAGGACTCAATGCTGGCGCAGCTGAGGGTCGGACCCGGCATAGCCTGTGGCAGCACCTCCATAGACCTTCAAGATAGTCATATGTAGTTGGTCATGTAGTGCCGTGCCTTACGACTAGTCTCAACCAGCATCATCAACTTTCGCCTCTTCGTGCGCAAGCTTGCCCACAGGTACTCCAGCACATTACACAGTATCTGCAGATGGATCCGCGAACCCGAAAACAAAACGCACTGCCACCAAACGTATGGGGCAGGAGAATTTCGACCACTGGGCCGCTGCTTCTTACCGAATCCTAGAGTTGCCTCCTTTCACACAGACGGTAAGCTAGGCAGCACCTCGTCTGCCCTCCCTGCCGGGAGGGCCATGGGCAAGGGCCGCCGGCAACGTGGGCAAGTCTATGACCCCCGTGCAGTGCAAAGTTGGGCTTTAGGGATGTGCGGGCTCGAGAGATGTGTGCAGGTGCGTGTGTTGCCTGATGTCATATGTGCATCCTGAAGGTCTAAACTCAACATCTGTTTGTGTGTGTGTGTGTACATGTACATATGTGTATATGTAGCTTTACCTACCTACCCACCCACTTACCTACCTAGCTAGCTGCATGCAAATACATAGACAGACACGAAGACATACCATACTACACCATACCCGCCCAGCGTATCATACCATACCATACCGTGCCATGCGTTGCCCTGCCATACCATTTCATGCCAGACCTACAGACCTCCCCTGTTTCGAAATGCATATCATATGCGTGCAGCTACAAAATCACCCCTCACTGAACAAGTTCAACCCCCCCCCCCTCTCGCAATCATTTACCAGGGTATCCCCTAAAATCCTTCCGTTACAGTGAACCCAACCCCTCTGCAATCATTNNCCCCCCCCCTGCAATCATTTTGCAGACCAGCAGGACAACACCATACACAACCCCGATTCTCAGCCCAGCCCGAAAACCTGGCTTTGTAAACGCCGAAAACGGGGGTTTGCCTCTGGAGATGTTCCAAACCCCCAAACACCCCGGTGCAGAAATGATTGCGGGACCCCTGACCCCCTCACCCGGACCGAAAACATTTGACAGCATGTCTAGTCCCAGGACAAGCGATGCCATGCCATACCACCAAGACAAACGCATACAAACCTTTGAAGCTCAAAAACTCGGCTTCGTAAAGGCCACTGCCGATACTTGGGCCACTTGCCCCTGCAACAGCTGCAATGAAATCAGACACTTCATGACCACAGTGCACACATCAGCAAGAAGCAGTTTTGGCATGTGTCTCCAGGATCTACCCCCTTAAACCCCCTGCAATCATTTTAGGGCTAGCGGAAATGATTGCGGATTTTTTGCAATCATTTAAGGACCTCACCCCCCCACAATCATTTCCAAGGAAGTGGTGATGCTGCAAACATAGGCACACCATCCACGGATATCCACGGAAACGTGCATGGTGCTGACGTGCACGCATGCCAATCACGCATGTATGCGTCGTGAGGACATGCACGCACACACACACACACAAAGACACACACACACACAAGCTGCAGACGGGCATAAACATACAGACAGACCTGCACACGAACGCATCTAGCGTGGCCAAGCACTGCACACACATCACAAAAAGCCCGACCACTTCGAATTCGCCCTAACCCCGAGCGTTTTGCACACGTGCGCAGTTTCCATGTGAACTGATCTAGAATCTGCGGCACATCAGCTGTACTCGTACATTTCGAATCTCCCGACTAGCTAACCAACACTACCTGCATGTGCATTCTGTTTGCACGGATACACACTGCTACTTGTACTGTATGAGTATGCTGTATGCACATGCATCAAGCGAAACCATGCATCATGCACGTTGTTAGATGGGGAGACATACGAGCAGACTTGTGTGTAATCGCGCATGTTCAAGGATCCTTCTTGGACATATGAAACCTTACTTGGAAGCTTCGCCCCCAGCAGCTGTGATTTCAGCGTGCTTAATTAGTCTCGCACGATGCTCAGTTCTTCTGCGTTCTAGATTGTGCGTTCGCCAACTAAGCATGAAAATCGTGGCCACCTCAAGACGGGACCGAAATGGCTTCATCGACAAGCTACTGTGCCCTTTCGCTGGCGACGGCAAGAACTCCACAGTTGTTCACTACTCATCTTGCGAAAAACAGCAGAATCAACACACGAAGCCCCTGCACGTCTCACACCATGAAGATCGCCGATGAGTCTCTGTGCAGGATGTGGTTTTGATCTGTCATGGACTGTCATGGACCCCACAAGTTCGATGCATCTACCATCTACAACATGCTTGTATGTCACAGGCATGCACAAGAGAGTTGCAACACGGAGCACGCTGAACTTGCGGCCCTGAACATGACTGCATCAAGCATGAAGTCTTTTCAACGAGCAGGCATCCTTTAGGCTCAGAGCCACTGCTCGAGGTGCCCCTTGAGTTTGCTCTCGCATCAACTGAGTCAGGAAAATCGAGCCCTGCTCAGGCTGTTGGTGCGTTTGGGATTGTCGGGAAGGAATTCGGGCGCCAATCTGGCTGCATTCGAGGGCGGGCGGTAGGAATGTCCCTTTCCAACAAACTTTCTGGTTTAGGTCGATTTTGACAGCTGGATTGAAGAATAAGAAAGCAAACGCAAGGCAGTGTTGCTTGCTGACGAGTCGGGCAGGCGAGGCGAACACGCCAGTCTTTAGCAGGTCGCATCAGCGGTCTCTTCCAACAGTGGCTTCAAATCAATGCCTGGCTCATTTTGCGATGCTCAGGGTCTTTCTGTTTGGCGCTTTGACTTTGACGTTCTCTGACAATGAAGCAGGACAGGCCGCTGTGTGCAGTTCAAAAAGCAAGCGAATTTGGAGTTTCGGGCTTTTGGACTTTTGGCTTTGTGCAGTCCGGGCAAGACTTCGGTCGTTGCAGATGCCGGCGAATCCAGGTGAATCCAAGCGGATCCGAGGGCAGTCCAGGTCGGTATGTCCCCTGCCGCATCAACTGGGCCTTGTCGAACTCGCTCGCAACTCCAAGAGCGGTCATCTAAATGCTGTATCAATGTGGAACCGTGCCAGGATTCGGAATTCAATCTGTTACCGGCCCATGTGCACAGTCCTGCTGAATGAAAGCGTCTTGTTGTCAAGTCCACATGTTAGAAGCCAACCGTGGCGTTGCGAGATGTGTCCAGATCTGTGGTACTGTTGCGGTACATGATGATACACTATGGACTGGTTGTGGAGAGGCTCGCGTTTTCAGCCAATCATGGTCAATCTGAATCAGTTGCATCAGGTGGCTCACAGGGATGCTCGGTTTTCGGGATGGCAAGGACCCGTTGATCTGTGGCAGAGGTGGACCTGAAAAGCGTGTCATTTTCAAAGACAGGGAACGAAGTCCGGATGGCAAGCTCTTGCCTCAGTTATGCATAAAACAGATGTTCAATCGAATGGTAAAAAGTTAGTTTTGCCGTCCGATGTTCGAAAGCTTCCGGCAAGGGCCTGTCACCACGACAAACAAGCAAGCCTTTACCCATACACACGCAGCTGCCGCTTCTTCACGAGTAGCTGCAAACGCCTCCTTCCGAGATTCCGAGATCAGCCACCAGGCAACATACACGAAACAGCAGACACAGCGCTGGAAGCTGACAGTGGGATCCGTACCTGTGTCATCATCATCACCAGCACCGCCGTCATCACCACCACCACCATCGTCATCATTATCGTCATGATCGCCATCGTCACCGGAATCGCCGTTAGCTATTTTCAACCCTGTCCTTCGCACCTAAGACCAGCCATCACATCGACAACGAGCAGTTCCTACACTCTAAGGCAATCTCAAGGCCACACAAGCATTAGGACCATTAGGAGTCGAGTCTTTCGGCAAGTGTAAGGCCACTCAAGCATACTGTGAGACTCACCAGCTGCCTCCATTCCTGCTGATGCATGCATCTCGGAATCTCCATGCCGCGAGGGCAGGCGGCGAGGACGGAAGTCAATGACTTCAACGACATGGATGCGATGTTACGCGTAACCAGCTGGAAAGTTCAAAGCCATGCCTCCAAGTCTTCGATGCTTCCTCACTCCTCAACCAGAGTGAGAAGAAGCTCAAGGCATTTTGGCGATTTTCCATTGGTGCTGGGCTAGTAGACCGGTGGTCTTCATGGAGCCTGTTCAAAACGATGATGCTGAGACAAAGCCGCTCGAAACAGTATGTAGCCCAGATAAGATGCCTCACCTCATCCTGAAATCATGACTCATCCATGCAATTCAACATGCCGTCCGGAAAAGCAAGGATTGAGGCGCACCAAAAACGCGGGTCCCGGCAGGATGGCAGTTGAGGGTCGAAAGTTTGGATCGCTTAAAGTAATGCCGAAGATGGCTTGCTTGCAACATGCAGCTCGTTTCCCAGACCTTTTGCAAAAGGAGGGCGTGGGCTGCAGGGCAGGTTGCAGAGCTTGCTCACGTTCCGCTTAATCAACCGCTACAGTACATGTAGCCTGACAGACATGAGCGGTGCTCTCAGGAGCACTTGTAGGTAGACTTGGGTAGTGGTAGATGTAGTGGCAGATGGGTGAGCAGGGGGTACTTGTAGGACAGTGGCCAAGTAGGCAAGCAGTGAAATAGCTGCAATAGCAAGTCGTCGTCGTAGCAGGATGAGGAGGACGAGGATGAGGAGGATGAGGAGGAGGAGGAGGAGGATCAGCAGCAGTAGCAACAGCAGCCCAACTAGTGAGACTTACTGGTTTCCGGTTTTGCCCGAGCTAGGACCCGCGTCTGCTTCCGCATCTGCACGCCGTGGAGAAGCTTCATCAAGCACTTGATCCATCGGCTTTAAATGCCGATGTCAGGAACTGCAGGATAAATCACAGCTTGCTCCAGCTTGTAACATGTCTTAGCTGTAGCCTACAGAAACTCAGGGATAAACAGAGCTCGATGAGGCTCAGTGCGTCTTCGACCGGCTGCGGGTTGCCGCGCCAGTCAGCAATGATGGGACCTTGGGCTTCAAAGCACCGGGACCTCGCTGCACGCCCGTCATATAACTTGACTTGAAGCATTCAACGGCTGCCTCCAACCCTCGGAAGCCTTCCGGCGACCACCTCCCAGATTGCTCATGTGCTCAGGGCCACACCGAGTGACCTGGTTCAGAGTCACAACGAACATCACTTCATGTTGCACTCGTGGCACCTCAAGAACTCACATCTGATCAAGAGCCTTCTGAGGCGTAGCGTGCACGTCTGCTGGCGCCCTGCGAGCTGCAAAGGCCGCAAGAAGCTCTAAGCTACCCATCTCAGCAACCACAAGTCGGAATGATGTCTTCTGGCAGAGATCACAGATCTGAAGAGAAGCCGGGACATCTGCGACACAACATTTTCGCCTTCTTCCTGTCTGAGCATCATGATTCGTAGCCGATTCCCGGCCTTCTCACTACCACTCAGTCTCTTTCTTGATCGCCACGACTCTCACTGTCTTCCACTTTTCTTGGTAAAGCGCTTCTGGCCTGGATTTCTATCAATGCTTGCATTACGTCGAAAGTGAACCACTTCATCTCTTCATAAACTTGCACTGACATCGCCTCTTGCACTCGGAGCTCGAAGACCAAACATCCAACGCTGAAAGCCCTTCAGATCTGACAACGCATCCGGACTCGTCCTGTCGAAGCCCACCCATGCAAACAGTCTTCGCCTGGAGGGCATGATACTTCCAGCAGCTTCGAGAACAAGTGGTGTGCTATGTGAACTTATCCAACAAGCCAAAAGGGCACCCCTGTCGCCGCACAGGACTTGCTCAGCCTCAATATGCCTCAATGGATCATTCATGAGGGCGCTGCGTGATCCACGAGGGATGATGAAGAAGTTCTGGATCGTCGCCTGGATCTCCAATTGGAAAAAGCTGTTACCACCGTCATTCCGGCACAACTCCAAAACTCCCTTCAGGCCTCAGGCAGCCGGGCGTAGAAGCCATCAGGAAACCGACAGGTACTTCTTGCACCCTGCCTAGGGAGGGCCCTTCAGCCCCTTTCCGGGGTCCCGGCAGGCGTGTCTCCGCCTCCTCTAAGCTGCCTCAAGAAACGGATAGCTCTACGAAGCCGGGCAAGAAAGACTTGGTATGGTAGGGATGGTATACAGACATTCGCACGAACTATACTGGCAGCAATGTGGCGCCTGTGCTTCTGCACTAGTTCAGCGTTTCTCCCACCCAACTGTAATCACATATGTTACGCACTTCTGGCCCTTCAGTAGCAACGATTAGAATGGTAATCCTTGCTTGCAATTCCTAGCAATAACGAATGCCGGATCTTGGGCAAGAACGCGACGACACTGATTACTTGCTCATCCATGTCAAACACGATGCGATGATAGACGCACGACTCCCATGAAAGCTAGGCAAAGCTTCCCAGGTTAGGTAGCAGGCACTTTGGTCACCATGGTTTAATTTAGGGTCCAAGCTGAAGCTGAACGACGTCAGCGTGCCTGAAATCTGTCGGCAGGGAAGCGTCTGCGCTGACGCGATCGAGGTAGCGACACTGAGAGCGCCTCCAAGTCTATGAAAAGCTATCAATGATGCGATTTTGACATGCCACATCTTGCGAATCTCAAGTAGGTCTGGCTAAGACTTCATGTGTAGGCGTATCTGCAAGTGATGTGCCCAACAGACAGTGTCTTCGTCTGACAGCTCGAATTTGCGTAACAGAAGATAGCCCAGCATGATGTGAAGCAATCTTGCAAGCCCTCTGCCAGCCCATCAATCAAGGAGGATTGCTCAACACATGTTGCAACGCAACCGCGGCACCTGATTTCGCAAAGGGACTCCACTCAGAAATCTTGGCTAGTCCACGCAATTTGCTGCCGTTGCCCTATTCCCTCATGCGTTCCTGAGCTGCCACTCCGCGAGATGCGAGGCTGGTGAAAGTCCTCTGACTCACAGAGCTGCGGCGACCTGAGTATGGTGGCGAGTATGGTTGTTCTAAGGAATGCGTTCCTGCCAGTATTAAACTGCCTTAAGATTACCCCCTCCGGCTCCCAAGCCAACATCAGCAGCAGCATCACAACGCTCGCAAGAAATTGACTCCGTGTGGTTTTCGTCAGTGTCACCACGACCATTGACCATCGTTGCCAAATCTATGACCCATTGGTTGGTGCTCCACTTGCCACTTGCAGGCCAAGCATCCACGAGAACTTCTTGATGCTGGTGGGGCTGGCCTTGGTTTTGTTTTTTCAACACGGGGTTTTGAGTCCTAAGCGGCTTAACCTCAAGCTGACAACAGCAATGCAACAGTGCACTTGCAAGTAGTGGCAGTGTGTCTTCAGGCCATGGTTCTGTCATAACCTGCTGTAACCTGCTTGTGAAGGGCTGTAGCCTTCCCGCCCCCCAGGCGCTAAGCGTCGAACTCTGCCATCGCAGGACGATGGCCGTCTGCTAAGGCAGCTTTTCCTGTGGCTGGCGCTTCCAAGCCCTCACTCGTCGCAGATGCCTTTGCGCCTTTGTGCGATATTCGTTCATGGATACTCGTAGAGCTGCAGATGCTGTCATCCACGGGCACGGCGCTGAACACCCGCTCGAATTTGTGGCGAGCTATTCGACTAACACCTCGAGAAGTTCACGAAAGGAGCCTTGGATTCAAAAGATGTATGCCCAGTTGGCCTTCCGCAAATCTTCCCAAGCTGTCACTAAAACTGCACCCAGGTACGGATGAACCCTCTATTGGACTTCAGCGCAACACTCTGCAAGGCTTTCTGCACCCGTCCTGCGATGAGGCGACGCTGGCACCTGCTCGGCGCTTGCGGACGATCTTCAGCTAGGATCTCGAAAGTCTGCAGGGTCAATGCTTTGCGGTGTTGGTGGCAGACCCAGGTGCCGTTTACAAACTGGTCGCTGACGGCTAAGGACCGGACTGAAGGCCCACAGAATTCTCTGCCCGCACCCTTGGACGTTTATTGCATTCTTATTCGCTCCAACCCCAAGCCTCAGGAACACGAACTACATATGCATGCGGTGGGCGTGAGCTGAGCTGGCGACACAAATCTTCGGAGAGTCCTCGAAAGCTACGCAGACCTTGGCCGGCAGACCAGATTTTTGCAAGCGGCCGACATGGCGAGAACCACGTCGCACTCGAGCAACTTCCTTTCGGTATCTTTCGATGCCGGCAAACAGTCTTGTTCTCCCAATCGGCCAACTCTAGAAAACGAAGATGCTTGCCAGGATTTGCCAGGCTCCATGCAGAACAACCATTCATTATCACATGTCAAGCATTTCCACAGACTCATTTAGAACCAAGCTTTCTCCGTGAGCCATCACCTGCCCGCCAGAATGCAACCTGCCGGCATGATCCCTGCATGTACATCGTTATTGTGGGCACAACAGTCACCTTGATGGCGCTGCCCGGCCCAGGTCTGTAAAACCGAAAAGGAGAAGACAAAGGCATCAAGCATTTTACCAACTTGGCTGGGCCAGGTTTGAGAAAAGTGTCCAGACCCCGGGCCGTGAGCCGGCAGGCGGACTGTTATGGGAGGATGTCACGCGGCCGACCGCTCGTTCCATTGGCCAAGGTCTTTCACACCGAGCGGGCCTGCCCGCTGCCGGCTGATGGCATCCTTGCCGTTTCATCTTCATGTCAAGAAGGGACCGGACACATCGTAGACTGCAGCGTAAATTGTAGGGCTGTCATCACGTAGTTCGTGGACCATGCGGCAGCACAAAGACCCGGAGATTCCTGCAGCGGACAGCACATTGCGGGCATGGTGATTCCCGCTCAGGCTTGCTATTGCCGTTACCGGTGCTGTTGCAATTGACGTTGTTAGTGTTGTTGCTTCTATTGATCTTGTAGCCGCTGATCTTATCGTCGCTGTCTTCGTCGATGTTGTTGCTGCCATTGTCGTTGTTGATATGAATACGGCTGGTGCTGGTGCTGGTGCTGTTGCTGCTGTTGCTGCTGTTGCTGCTGTTGCTGCTGTTGTTGGTGTTGCTGTTGCTGTTGCAGTTGTTGGTGTTGTTGGTGTGGTTGGTGCTGTTGGTGTCGTTGTCGTTGTTGTCGTTGTTGTTGTTGTTGTTGTTGTTGTTGTTGCTGCTGCTACTGCTCGGCTGCGTCTTCAATGTCTCATTATTCATGTTCGTCTTATGTTTTCTTATTATTCTTCTTCTTCCGTGTATTCTTCTTTGTCCTGATGTTGTTGGTGGCGGTGGCGGTGGCGGTGGCGGTGGCGGTGGCGGTGGCGGTGGCGGTGGCGGTGGCGGTGGCGGTGGCGGTGGAGGTGGATGCGGAGGTGGAGGTGGAGGTGGAGGCGGAGGTGGAGGTGGAGGTGGAGGTGGAGGCGGAGGTGGAGGTGGAGGTGGAAGTGGAGGCGGAGGTGGAGGTGGAGGTGGAGGCGTAGGTAGTGGTCGTGGGGGTGGCGGTGGCGGGGGTGCTGGTGGCGTTGGCAGGGCTCAGTGTTATGGCCCAAAACGTAGGGGTCTATCACGGTTTATGAGATTGGTGAAGTAGCCCTGGGCCATTGCTGCCCAAGAACCAGCCCTCACGGTGTGCCAGAAGGTCAATGGGGATGAACTGCCCGGTGACGCTTCATCCAAAGAGCCGTCTTCTTCAGGCGCCTTTGAGCTCTCCCTTTACTTAGTGGCTGAAAATCAAGGAGTGCACAGATTGAACCCGAAGCACATGCCAGCCCTTACAAGCTGTATAACCAAGAAAATGACAATCGCTTGTCAAGCCGCCAAAATCCGTCACCTCTCTGCCGAAGACATTGCAGATAGTGCCTCCTGCAGTTCGAGATCATAAATACACCTCTCCCGGCCGGTATTGGAAAACGGCACAGCCCCACGAGCAACTGGCCCATAGCTACATTTCGCAAGTTCGCTCCTCCACAACCGTGCGAGTTTGACTCCTGGCGAAGATCTTAAGTGTCAAGGATTAAGCACGGCGTTATCCGCGTTGGAGTGGGAGATCCAAAGATTTAGAGGGGAGTTCCGGGCAAAGGTTCGAGCTGTGGGAACAGGCTCTTACGGCCTTCGGAATGGGCCCGTCTGCTGGGGTTGGTTGTTATGACACACCGCGGACCGTCGTGACAAACGGCGGATTGTGCTCCGAACTGCAAACATCACACCTGTAGATCCCTGAGGTTTGCAGATCAAACTCGTGAGGTTTCTCACACCTGCAAGACTAGGATTGAAATGTCCCGGGTTCTGCATTCCAGATGATATCACTGGCATTGGTTCCAAGCCGTGTGAGAGGGTGCAGATCGGGCAACATCTGCTGTTTCGGCATGGGTGCCGACTCAGTGAGTATAGACGTATGCCTGTCGAATAGGACTAGCCAAGCAGTCCTCAGAGGCACTGTTTCGAAGCATGGTGCATTGAGAGGCACCCGAAAAGAACAGAACCCCCAAATGCCCAAAGCCGTTCCTGGTCATCGCTCGCTGCCGCACATCTGCAGAGCCCAGCGCTTGCACGAGAGCTCCGAGGCGAGCCTGCTACAAAAAACTGGGAGCCAGAGAAGCGCGAGGCTAAGATCCGTCTTGCACGACCAACCGTCACGAGGATAGCCTGCGACTTGGCAGATAAGAGCTGGAGCTCTTGTGCTCGGTGAAGGACCACATGCACACAATCCACCCTCATCCGCTCTGAGCTCACATTATACATGGCTTTATCAGAAGCTGGGAGCTCACATGACGCGATGTTGCATGAAATCGGGGAGAGCCCCGTCATAGAGACGCAAGTCTGGTAGTAAGAATGTACGCGCGGATCCGTGCAGAGCCTGGTACTCTTCGTCGCCTGAGGTGGCCAGGGACAAGGAGTTCATTGGACTCACGACGAAGATACACAGGCCTACAGCACAGACCCTCACGAGCTTGCCCCGACTATGGTCCACACGCTCGGCCAAGCTTCTGTCATCGACATCGTCTTCGGTCACGAGATCTTCCCACAGAGCCTTCTCCAGATCTGCAGAAACATCGTCAACTGCGTCAGTCTCCTGTGCAAGCCCCGAATGGCAGTCTGGACATGTAACGACATCACCCCGGTGTCCTGGCGGTGCATCGCCCGCCATTTGGCCACCAATTCGCGCGCTGCAGCCTCGATCAAACCGTCAACACATGCAGACTGCGAATGGCAAAAGCTATCGGGAGGAGCTTGTACACCCTTGCACACCCTTCCCCCGCAGACTCTGACTCTACAATCTTCATGAGCACGTGTCCACACAGATGTCTGATGTACGACCTGCTCTGTGGTGTTCCGATGCGTATGCGTTGACAGACGTGATTTCAACAAAGAAAGGCAAGCCACGAGAGTCTGGCGTGCAGCCTCTTGGCCCTTCCAGGCCTCTGGTGCCGCAGATGATACGGAAGCAGAGCGTGGATCGCTTTTCTTGACCCCGCCCTCCGGTCGATGTTGTGGGGATCAAAGCTTCCGCTTTGCAATGGGAACAGACAGTCGAGTGGAGATAGAATTCCTTTGCTTCTTCTGGTTGGCATCCCCAGCCCCGTTTCTGCCTTCGCCACGTCGTTGACCACTCTGCCGATGCCTTGCAGGACTGCAAACTGGCGGGGGTAGCAGCCAATGCTGAGCTCGTGATGTCTTTTGGGCTCATGCTGCACTCTGACGCGCATGTTTGGCTATTGCAGACGAAACTTTGCTTCAGCCACCTGTCTGCCGCAGCACGACGGCGTCCACCGGCATTGCAGCGAGATGCTGAAGCTGGAGCAAGGCTTGGTCTGCCACTTCGCAAGCCTTCAAGGCCATCAGAGCGGAGGGAACAGCTGCTGTCAGGGAGTGGCGGCCCTCCTGGTCTTTCCTTGTGTTCGCTTCAGGTTGAACCTCCATCTGAGGCCTTTGTTTTCATGTCAACCTTACTGGGTGCGTGTGCCAATACGGTAACGAAAACGAGGTCCAGGTTCTCCGACTGCATTTTGTGGATGAGCCTTTTACTGCGCCGTTCTGCTTGGAGAACTTACGGTGCTTTCCCATGCTATATTGAGACCATGCGGGATTTGCCTCACATAACACTGAACGATGTGGTCGCAGTTCTGGACGGCAAGGCACACCGTGAGTTATGGTCTTCACCGCTGGCAACGACAAGGCAAAGTCTGCAATGCGCGTTCTCAAGGACGCCGGTGGCACGGTGTCGGAACACCGCACATAAATATTGATTACATCCCAATCCCAAACCCTGGCCCATGATGCGACCCTAGATCTGCTTCGGAAGTTCCTGCCTTCAGCCGATCCCGGATCATGGCCACCTGCTGACACTCCTCGCTGTTAGGAGCAGCGTCTTCCGCCGCACGGCCTTCGGGGAATCGAGGTTGCGCTCGGGGATCATGCGTCTGAAACTGGGCTTCCCAGTCCCAAAGTCCTCATGGTCCTCAACTGACTCGAACATCCGAAGGCTATAGTTGTCAGCTCCGAAAGAAGGTCTCACGATCGCAGCCATGGGGCCGAGTAGAACCTGCCGCAGCCTTGCACGGCCCGAGGCACGTCGCTGCAGCTTTGAAGAATCTGCAGCCAAACCTTGGCTTCTAAGCTTTGAGGCTTCGAGCTTTTAGGGGGTCAGGGCTGCGGAACACGACATAAGAATCTTCTCGGGGTGGAGTCTTGACCGCTGGTAGCACAGCAGCGCAAGGCTATCGCTGTGATAGTTGAATGCAGCAAACCTCATTTCTGCAATCTGGATGCTTCAGGGCATAAAAACTATCGCGGGAGCCATAGTTGCTGCACTCTACACTCTCGTGTAGTACACGATTCGCGACGACTCGCGGAATGTATGCCCACAGTAAGCCAGCTTGAAAAAATGCCAACCGGAAGGCCAGACATGCCAATCCGTCCTGCCGAGCCCCGGAACATGCCGAACTGTGAAGCTGCAAAGACCGTCGTGCAAACATTACTGCAGAAGGGCTTCGTGCCCGCTTAATAGCAGACCTCGACTGCTCCTCTGTGCACGGATTGGCAAGGACTGCTAGGGCGACTTGATGACTTCAAGGGGTCCTAGTAATTCAGTAAGTGAAAATGGAGGCCATGGGCATGTCGTCACAAGCACTGGTTGCGGAATGGTGTAGTCACATCGCACAAAGGCGGCAGAAAGTCGTTCGCCTAAGAATGCACGCGCGTGCGGCACATGAACAGTTTTGCGATGTCGGCGCACACCAAATGTCGAGTAAGTGGTTAGCCTCGTGTGCTGTTTGTCCACTCCTAAAAGACTCAAATCAGCAAAATGTCGCGGCTTGCAACGGAGCGTACTTGTACGGCTTGCTCGGTAAATCAGAGCAGCTACGAGCGTCGTAGAACAGCATACTACTGTGGTTCAACTTCAAGTTAAGCAAATCGCTGTGCGGTGTTCAAATCATAACGGGCAATAGCGGCATTGGCTTGCCTGCTGCATTTCATCACGGCCCACTCCTCTCTCTGCAAGGCGCCCTGCGGCATGTGTGGAAGCTTCGCTTTCTCCTCATCCGGCATCCGGCACCAAATTGCAGAGCACTCACGAAATTTGAAAACAACAACTACACGGCTGACACAGCCGCACGTTGGCTCCAGATCGAGTGGACCGACTTCGCAGACAAGGCTCTTTGAACGTAAAGGTCAAAGGCATCATGCTGCTTCGATGGAAGTCGTAAGCCATGGTGTTCGGCGCCACTGCGCAGACCGGAAGATATCAGGACTGGAGCCAAACACTAGCTAGCCGGCGACGTACAGGTCTCGTTCAACATGGTTTGGACTCGCAACAAAGATTAACTTCCGAAGCTCGAAATTTGCGAAACTTTTCACTTGTACCTGACGAGGAAGCTCCTGCTTCGGGGTTTCTCGTCTTCCTGCTCCGCGACGGATGACGCCAAAAGGCTAGAGGCCAGAAAGGGGTGCAGAAGAATCATCGGAGACAGGACGACCGTGGACGACCATATCCAGGGCGTTCACTGAAGCCCTTAGGCTATGGCTTGTAGCAAACCTGACGTCCGGCGCACAACGGCATCCTCATCACCAATTGAGGGCATCCCTTCTGGTTCTAGCTTCACGGTCAAGGCGTTGATCGGAACCTCTGTTGGGTACAGGAAGTGCATCGCTCAGCCCGGAATTGCAGGATTTACGGAGCGGGATGGAGGTATTATGAGGTATGGCCTGGTTATGAGCTATGGCTTGCAAGCTGTGTAGTTTTTTTGACTACCGTACTGTTTCGAAACCCACCGCGGGCCAGGCCGAAACGGGCTCAGCTTCGTGGCTGAGCGTGCCGGGCTCTGCCTGGCATGTGTGGCTCCGGGAGTTAAGGCCTGTTGCCTCGGGAACACACTCCTTCAGTCTACGTGGCTCAAACCATTCATGCCTACAGCCATTCAGGCACAGCATCGCCCCCTTCGGGGTGCTTCGACTGGCACTTCGACCAGACCCTGGACCACTGCCACCAACAACAGAACATGTTCACGAGGCGCACCAGCCGCTGCCACTTCCCGCTGACGAAGGCAACGCCGCGCTGCTCCGTAGGGTGTCCCGGGCCGGGGGACTGCACAGCGAGCCAACAGGCAAGCTATTATTCGTAGTAAGGTGCAGAGCATGACAGAGGTGGCAATGATCAGTTCCAAGATTGTTCCAAGTATGCTGGACGGAAGAGCAAACACCATGGTGCAAGAAGACATATAGAACACAAACCGAGGTCAGATCAACGCATCCAACCCCAAGAGACGGTTAAACTTGCTTCGAACAAGCACATTAGCAACGAGACAAAGATCTCTGAGTGAGTGGTGCCGATGACGGTGACGGCTACATGTTGAGGAGGTGAAGGAGGGGATGAGGAATAGGAACAAGAGGGAAAAACTTCACCGCGGCCTTCGTCATCACTTGCACGATTTTCACCATCATCAGCATCAGCATCATAAAAAACGTCATCATGATGATGGTCATCACCATCATCGCCAACACAAGGTTCCCGATCACCACCTTCGTCCCTATCCTCAACTTCAATCGCATGCTCGGCATCACCATGATCATCATCCCCAGCATCATCAATCATCATCATCGAACCATTTTGAACAACCAGCATCAACAGATCGGATAGTTTCACGACGAGCACGAATGTCATCATGCGCACCACCAACAAGATTGTCAAAACCATCACCATCATCATCGTCGTCGTCGTGGGCGTCGTCGGTCCAACCGCGATCGCTCGTTAGCCTTATTAGCTAAGTCGATACAACCGCCGTCGCGCTCACCATCGATATCATTACTACCACCATGGTCACCACCATCAATCACCATCACGCGGATCTCACCAGCAATCGCCGTCATCTCGATTGTTGATAATGAGCATATTCACACCATCGCCGTCGTCACTATCGCCACTCCTCATCACATTGTTCTTCAGTGCCCCTGGCACTATCACAAGTGTCACGCTGAAGGTCCTTGCCATTGGCACACTATTGTTGTCGGCGATGGTGATTAGCCGGCTGATGATGCTGCAGACGGCATGATGGTGATGGTGATGGCAAGCATGAACCCGAGAACTGCATGACAAGATCATCAGTTTGTGGGTGATGTGGGTCTTTGTCACCACCGCCATCCTTAGCATCCTCTTCAAGGCCATTTCCTCACTATTTCTTATCAAATTGTGAACATCAGCTTCGTCATTGCACTAAAGCTGTCACCATCGCTACAGTTACAGTCATCGCCCCGGACGACCTCTGGTTGGCAGCTGAATCAAAGCAGGAAGATGTGGTGCCCCGGGTGTAAGTAAGTACTCCGCTATCACCGTTGGGTGCGAGTCGCGAGTCATCCCCGGGCCCCGGGCAAAGCCACAACAGCAAAGACAAAAAGGACGAACACCGACCCGAGCTAAACACATAACATCCATATGTGGTGTGAATGGTCGTGCTATCTGAAGGTTGGTGCTGGAATCTCACCTCAGCCTCACCTGTACCCTGCCACAATCCACTGGTCGCGTTTGGCTATACTGCCTGTACAAGCTCGAGCACGCCACGGATCTCGTTGAGCGGAATTTGCGGAATCGGAGCCACCTCCGGTAGGCATCTCTTCTCGGCAAAACTTCCATTAGCAGACGAAAAGCCGAAGAACGTGTCGCTACAATGACCATGGACCTCAGAGACCGGATAGTCTTATGCTAATTATTTGTGCTAGCATCTCAGTAGTCGGGGCCTGTGCGAGTAGCCCAAAGACCTAAAGACACACTTTCTTCACGCAACACCGAACTTGGTTGGACTCCCAGGGTCTGCAAGGGCGTTGCCAGGAATAGCGCGTGATTGCCATCTTGCATGTACTGCTTCAGACGGTCATCTGCAGCGGACTGTGAAGTCACCAAGGCGTCAGCGATCTGACTACAGCTGATTAAACCCAATTCCAAAAACTGCCGTCCCTCTGCCTCCTGCTTTTTTGGTGCAAAGCTGGCAGACTCGGCACGACCTGGCGCCTGAGGGTTGAGGCGTTTTGCGCCAAAGTTTGGGGCTTGGGGTTTACCTCACACATGCTCAGGTTCCGGCAGCTTTGGCTTCAGGCACCGGCTCTGGCTCTTTCCAAGCCTCTCCTTCGTAGTACTGCGTCCTCTCGAAAAGGCTGAAGGAGAATCCAAGATTTTGGGGGTGTACTAAATTATTCTGATTCTGACTATGCTACTCGCACTCACGACTCACAAGTAGCGCACTCTAAAACCGGAGCAACGCCGCTATTGGCCGTTTTCCAAGAGTTTGCAAGGGCTCGCTGCTCGCTGAAAGCTTCGAGAGCTCCGCTGGAAGGGATACTAATACTGTTGCTATTATATATGTGTGGGACTGCTGCCGCTGCTCCTCCTGCCGCTACCTGCACTGCTCCTGATACACAGATACTGCCCCTGCGACTGCGTGTGCTGCTGCTGCTGGTGCTCCTACTCCGACAATTCCAGCTCAGACTTCTCCAACCCTTACTCCTCCTACCTGCTCCTGCTCCTACTCGTGGTGGTACTCCTGCTGTAGCAGTAGTAGTAGTAGTAGTAGTAGTAGCAGCAGTAGCAGTAGCAGTAGCAGGAGCAGTAGCGGTAGCACTAGCAGTAGCAGTAGCAGTAGCAGTAGCAGTAGCAGCAGCAGTAGCAGTAGTAGCAGTAGCAGTAGTGGCAGTGGCAGTGGCAGTAGCAGTAATAGTAGTAGTAGTAGTAGTAGTACTAGTAGTACTAGTAGTGGTAGTAGTAGTAGTAGTAGTAGTAGTAGTTGTAGTAGTAGTACTCGTAGTAGTAGTAGTCGTAGTCGTAGTCGTAGTCGTAGTCGTAGTCGCAGTGGTTGTGGTTGTGGTAGTGGTAGTGGTAGTGGTAGTGGTAGTAGTAGTTGTTATTGTTGTTGTTGCTGTTGTTGTTGTTGTGGTAGCGCAGCAGCAGCAGCAGCAGCAGCAGCAGCAGCAGCAGCAGGAGTAGTAGTAGTAGTAGTAGTAGTAGTAGTAGTAGTAGTAGTGGTAGTAGTGGTAGTAGCGGTAGTAGTGGTAGTAGTGGTAGTGGTAGTGGTAGTAGTAGTAGTAGTCGTGGTGGTGGTGGTGGTGGTGGTGGTGGTGGTGTTAGCATTATCAGTACTGCAGTATTG
>CAJNDV010017668.1:26694-41232 GCA_905221635.1 Symbiodinium sp. CCMP2456 | reverse complement strand
TAGTAGTAGTGGCAGCGGCAGTGGCAGGGGAGTTATAGTGGTAGTGGTAGTGGCAGTAGCAGCAGTAGGAGTAGCATCAGCAGCAGCAGCAGTAACAGTAGCGGTAGCCGTAGGAGTAGCAGTAGCAGCAGCAGCAGCAACAGCAGCAGCAGCAGTAGCAGCAGTAATAGTAGGCATAAGAAAACCAATCATAGCAGTAGTAGGCGATGTAGTCGTAGTGGTAGTAGTAGTCGTTGTCGTGGTGGTGGTGATGGTGGTAGTAGAAGTAGTAGTAGTAGTAGTAGTAGCAGCAGCAGTAGTAGTAGTAGCAGTAGTGGTAAGTAGTAGGCAGTTAGTTGTTGACAGTCAGCAGGTAGCAGTTTTCAGCTAGTCGTAGTTAGTAGTAGTGGCCCTTTAGTAGTAGGAGTTGGTACTTAGAAGCAGGTAGTCAATAGCTAGTAGGTAGCAGTTAGTGGTTAGTACTTAGCAGTTAATAGATAGTAGGTAGCAGCTCGTATTTAGTACTTCGTAGTTGGCGGCAAGTAGCTGGTAGTTAGTTGTACGGAGTACAGGTTAGCGGTAGTAGTAATTGTTGTAGTAGCAGCAGTAGCATCAGCAGTGGTTGCGGTAGTAGTAGCAGTAGTAGTTGCTGCAAGTAGCAGGAGGAGTGGTAGTAGCAGCAGCGGTAGTAGTAGTGGTAGCAGCAGCAGTAGCAGTAGCAGTAGCAGCAGTAGTAGCAGTAGTAGCAGTAGTAGTAGTAGTAGTAGTAGTAGTAGTGGTAGTAGTAGTAGTACTGGTAGTAGTAGTAGTAGTAGTATTAGGAGTAGTAGGGGGAATGATGGCAGTAGTGGTAGTCGCGAGAGCACTGGCAGCAATGGCCGTAGTTGTAGATGTGGTAGTAGTAGTTACCGTCGTAGTAGTAGCAATAGTAGTGGTATAGTCGTTTAGTAGTAGCAGCAGTAGTCGTCGTAACAGTAGCAGTAGTAGCAGTAGCACCAGTAGCAGTAGCGGTAGCCGTAGCAGTATCAGGAGTAGTAGTAGTAGTAGTAGTAGTAGTAGCAGCAGCAGCAGTGGTAGTGGTAGTGGTAGTAGCATCGGTAGTAGTAGTAGTAGCAGTAGCAGCAGCAGCAGTAGCAGTAGCATGTAGTTAGTAGTAGGTAGTAGCAGTTAATAGCAGTAGCAGTAGAAGTAGCAGCGGCAGCAGCAGCAGTAGTAGCAACAGCAGTAGTAGTTGTTGCTGCAATGGTCGTAGAAATGGTAGTAGTAGTAGTAGTAGTAGTAGTAGTAGTAGTAGAAGCATCTTGCTTTCAGAAGCATGTCTACTGACTACTGCACAATGGGGGTGCCAAAGCCCGTTGCCTGGGCAGCCTTCACATTCTTCTCCAGGTCCTTCGCCATCTTCTCCAGCGCAGCCTCGCTGTTCTTCATCGATTTTGGCGGCTCCCTACGAAGTGCAAGAACAATACAAGCTGCAGACGAAGGAACCGGGGCGGACACAACATTGCGTGCATAACATAACATCCTCTGGTGACTTGTCCCGGGCAACCCGCTCTCATGGCGGGGCTGCCACAAGCACGACTGAGGGACTGTATCTACCACAAGCTGTGTGGAGCTGCGCTTCGAGTGTCGAAGCCTGCCCCTCCGACACGCGACGCTTCGATGGGGCCTGGGAGAAGTGGTTGTGCCTACTGCGCGCGGAAATTTGCCCGACGATTGGAACTGATTAGAAGCTCCACTGGAAGTTCCTGTCGGATGTTGTCGACTTGGGGGTGTCGCCGGTGCCGTATGATCAGCCCAAGCAACACGATGCAATAATGCCTTTCTTGTTGCTGACAACTTCGAACTTGGTAATGTTGGGCAGTTCCGCCTGAAGCCCAAAGTAAAGCAAAACAACGATCATCACAGCCATCATCACCGCCACCGTCAATATGGTCCACATGTCCATCACTACCCTCGCGAACATCCCGAAGCTTCAAACGAACGTCCCGAATCTTCAATCAAGATCTGCAGTAGCCTGATTCCCAACGTTTGAGTGTAAATCTGGTGCCAATCTTAGCGTTACAATAATTTAGAGTCTGGCTGCGACTCAAGAGAGAGACCTGGTTAGTAGTATGCATAGAATGAGACGCTTAGTCCTGCCGCCAAGAAACCCTACCAACAACATGAACTTCAGTAGTTAGTCAAGAAGTAAGCCCTCCTCACCAGTCCCCAAAGCCCAAGCCGATTGAAGCAAGGTTTTATAGCTCAGAACTCAAGAGTCTTCGGGCAACTTAGGACGGGTATCAGTACAACAGCGAACATTCACGACAAGAGATATGACTCAGCATACTAGCAACATCACGACTATCCCTGTGGCAACGTCTTTCGGACTGCTCCTCTGCTCGGAAAAAGACGGTGGCCTTGGCTTGACTGACCACCTGGCTGGGAGCTTTCTCCTGCGCCGGTGGCTGGGCCGCACCTCTGTGAGTCGAGCTCCAATAGCATACTCATGTGATGCATCCGTACTTATGCAGATGCCAGTACATGTCAAATGGCATGCATAACGAACACAGACAGACGGTAGCTGGAAAAGAGCAACAACAGACTGCGAGTGCAGAATTGAAAATATGCAAAACGATCCTAGAAGCCAGAGTCTTGAGAGCGACTAGCTATGCAGGGCGTACGACCGTACATGCATTCGCTGATCGACACGCCGTCGTACTGCCGATCCAAATCTACCGTGCCACATGCAAGATGTAAGGTGCCATCAAGGTTCACAGATCTGGGAGAATACTAAAACACATTACTGGGCTTTGTCCTATACCCTATCGAACATCTTCACTGTGTCACATATTACATTACAATTCAATGAAACATCAGTCGGTTTGTGCGCAGCCCAGACAACATGGCATCACATCACAGTACATGCCATTGCAACAATGCATTGTGGAACAGGCAGTTCGTGACAAACACACCAGAAAAAGTACAGTTGAAGCGATGGCAGCATTTACGGAAGTTTTGTGCAATCCGCCTGTGCCATGTTTTGCAAATTTACATGTCTATGCATCTGTTTGTCAATGTATACAGAATGGCATGTAGAGAGAGAGAGCTGGAGAGAGGGAGACGAAGACAGAGAGGGAGAGGGAGCCAGCAAAGTGCAAAACTTGGTTTGGCACACTCATGCTTAAGTAGAGTATCACCAGTCCTGGAACCCAATTGTAAAAGTGATTTGCAAACTATACGGCTAATATCAGAAAACCTGCAGGAGCCTGCATGTTCGGATTCGTAGAAGTCATACTAGCGAGATGGCTGTACCGGTCGAATGTTGCGCAGTGTATGGGGCATGTTGGAGTTCAACAAAAAACTTAAGGTGTTGAAGATCTAACTACACGGGATTCACAGGACTTTGTACATGAAACATCTCGGAAAAAAACACTGGGTTTGCATCGGGCTTCTTCCCTAGACTCCGCGTTTCTACGGACATGGGAGTGAGAATTTGTGCCGGCCTAAACAAACAAACAAACAAACAATACTCCTAGATCTTAGTTGTACTCCGTGCTGACTATGTGATTTTTGCTGCAACGGAATTTTGCTATGTGGGAACCGGGTGGTTTCTACCTGTACTTTCACTTTGGGCCGTAGAGGTGCTTACAATGTGGAGTTTGCTTTGAGTGAGTTTCTGGGTTGAACCCGCGCGTAGTATGCAGTTTGTTTTCGTGGGGTCTTCCTGTGCTGCAGGAACATGATCGTAGGGAGACTGCGCACAGGGCGCACCCACTAGCCTGCAGAAACCCAAACCAAAACCCAGGCTGAACCCTGAACTCCGCGGCAAAACAGCAACCTACAAACCCCTGACCTTAGTTTAAACTCAAGTCCAGAACAACAATGACCTTTCAACTGCTGGCCTAACTTCTCAGGTGCAGGTCGAAGGTCTGCAGACGAGGCGGCCTGGATGTCACACGATTCAGGGCTTCCCTCACAAGAATGAATCGTTTCTGAAACAGTTTGGTAGCACTGGGGTGGTTACGTGCCTTGGCAATTGGATCGCGGTGTGTTTGTGGAGGTTCCGGCTCCCCCTTCCACCACTGCAACGATCTGTTCGTTTGGCACCTGTTGTGGCGGGTAGCCAACTCGGTTCTTGTGCCTACGGCGGTAGACCCACAGAACAGCACTACAAAGCGCCAAAGTTCGCAAACTCACAACTGAGCATGCATGAACACACAGCGCCTAGATCAGCAAACATGTTCGTCGCGTAATGACTGCATATTGAAAGAGGTTTTCTTCGCAGCAAGGCTTGAAAAGCCTCCGATGCAGAGGCAGAAACAGACAAACGACAATCACACACACCCACACCAGCCATACCGAAACATATTGAGCATACCAAACAAACTCCAAAACAACAGCCGAATGTATCAATAGAACGAGAAAACGCAACAAAGGACAGCTGACTGCAAGCAAGGCTGTCGGTGTTTGGAATTCTATGGTAGCCTTGGCAGTGTGTCGCACTGGTATTGCTCGTATGAGTACAAGTTGACTGAAGCATACGGTGCGAATCCCACACAACTTGAGCGGCATGCTATGGAATCCCTGCGCCATCGCATGACAGACTACATATTTCTACCAGGCCTGGAAAATTGAACACGCTTTGCCTTGCACCTTACTGCTACGCCTGCTACTGCTGGATAACACAAGGTTTGGAACCACTGCGGATACAAAGCACTGCTAAGATTCGGTGAAGCGTTCGGTTTGCTGGTGGACAACTTCCACATTAACATAGATTTGCATGCAAGGGGTGTCAGTGACGCATGCTGATGAGGGTGTGAGTTGGGCAAGTGATTCAAGCTGTTTCCTCGACAATGTTGAGTGGCTGAAAGTAACCTGATTCACAAACAGGAACCCAAACTCACACTCCTGCCTTCGTCGGCTTGGAAGTAACGGCCTGCCGAAGATGCTTTGATGCTGCCATTCATATCTATGCTTCTTTGCGGGTCGTTGCTAGGAACACATCGGTCCGGCACAAACTGCACCCCGGCACAACTATCGGAAGGCTGTGTTTTACTGCCTCTTACTGCCTCACATCTCTGCAACAATAATTATGTTGATACCGGCAAGTTAACTGCTGATGTTTCATTGGCTCCTCCGTGAACCGAGCCCTGTACTCCCCGTAAGGCTTTCCCCGGCCTTCGGCCGGGGAGATGCCCGCCGGACTTCGGCTGCAGGCCTATCACGCGAGTTTCACGCAAGGATGCACGTGAAGTTTCTGAGAATCATGCTGTACTCCTTGTGACTGCGAACAGCAACTTGCGCTGAACAATTTGATGTCGCCCCCGCCCGCAGCAACATCGGAGGAGTAGTCGTGAGCAGTGGCAGGCCCCGGGTGAGGCGGTAGGGGTAGACGGTTGAAGTAGTAGTGGGAGGATGATTTGTGGAAATCGTGGAAGTATAGGTAGCGTAGTAGTAGTAGTAGTAGTAGTAGTAGTAGTCGTCGTAGTAGTAGTAGTAGTAGTAGCAGTGGTAGTGGCAGTGGTAGTGGCAGTGGCGGTGGTAGTGGTAGTGGTAGTGGTTTTGGTAGTAGTTTTGGTAGTGGTAGTGGTAGTGGTAGTGGTAGTGGTAGTGGTAGTGGTTGTGGTTGTGGTAGTGGTAGTGGTAGTGGTGGTAGTGGTGGTAGTGGTAGTAGTGGTAGTAGTGGTAGTAGTGGTAGTAGTCGTCGTAGTAGTAGTAGTAGTAGGAGGAGGAGGAGGACAGAAACACAAGTAGCAGTGGCAGTGGCAGCTCGGTACCATATGCCAAAGAAGTACAGCCATTGTGACCTCCCTTGTCTTCCAGTCACAGTGAGCATTTCATCGCTGACCACGCTGCGCCTTGCCACGAGCTTGCCACTTCCGCCCCATGCTGGTTTCGGCTTCTCCTGACCATCCGAATGGGTACACTGCTGCGATCACGAAGACTGGATCATGATGACAGCAGTGAAGCTTGCACTCATCCTCAAGGGAACTATCGTTTTCATTCCCATTAGTTGTTGTCTTCGTTGCACTCCGGGGCGGTGTCGGGTCGCTGCGGAGGTCGTGCTGGTCGGCATCACTGTCACGTCGCTTTCGTTGCCGACGGATTGTCGTCGTCGATGTCGTCGCCGTCGTGGCCTCTGTTGTCGCTGCCGTTAAGTATGTCATCATCGCTACCTCCACATTTTACCTTCAGTACGAACATCATCATCATGATCATCACCACCATACATTGTCATCATCATCATCATCATCATCATCATCATCAGCACCACCAACATCATCGTCACCATCACCAAGCAGCAGCTGCCTCCGCAGCAGCAGCAGCAGCAGCAGCAGCACCACCACCACCACCACCACCACCACCACCACCACCACACCCACCACCACCATGCACTGGCTTTATCACGAGAAAGCACAAGATAGGCAGGGCCATCAGCATCAACACCATAATGAACCGATCCCAACTTTTGCTACAAGTTGAACTAGCCAGTCAGCTCGCATTGCCAGGGATTGCAAAGCTCAGCACCTGGTATATCAATGTCCAAGCGTCCTTGAAAGTACGTATAGAATCTTACTGAATGCATGGTGACACTAATCTAGATATCAGTGCAATGAGTGCTACAGGCATCATGGAAACTAATCTACGGAGGCCGGCGAGTGACCAGCGAAATCTACAAGAGCAAGAGCAGATGCGCGTCTGCAGGGCTTTGCGACACATGTATCTACAGGCTGCAGCACCGGATGCCTGCACCGCCGCAGACAGTGCGTCGGACGTCGCTTTCGACACCTTTCCGTCTTCACTTCGTTTTGGAAGAAGACTCCGCTGTTACACCCCAGACCTTTTGGGTTTTGGTCTTCCTGTCTGTGATGTGCCTACAGCCAAGAACAGGTCACAGCTCCATGACTCATCTCATGGCAGGATGTGCGTCCCAAGTACAACAGGCCAGCTTCGTCTTGGTGCTTGTAGCAGAACTTCCCAAACCCTGCCGTAACACTTACTCGTAGGGCCACTGTAGTACAGGAATTAGGCCGGTCCATCCCGGTGCTGCGGCTCCCTCTGTGGCACAGTGCACATGTCCACTGCCCCGCCGAATCCATCTTAGAATCCAGTGCTTCGGCGCTCACGAACTCGATGAATCACGCCCCGCCACAGACGTGATGTGCTATGCGTACTTTGGGGTGTTTCCGTGTGGAAGTCCCGTGCTCATTTCGGCCTTCAAATCGCTCGAAGTAGCAACAGCCACGACAATACGGCTCCTCTGGGCAAGATTGGCACCCCAGAACTGCAAGGCACCGTGATCACGACTTGGGGAGGCCGGCATGCACAGGACTGTGGCGGGGAAAACACCAGAATCGGGGGCAGAACAAGATTGATGAGGTTCTGTGCTAAGCAGCCCCCTGCCGGCTACTGCAGGCTCGTCTCGTTTATCTCTCTGGGACTCTAGGAATTGCGAGGTGTCCGGACGGAGCACATGAGTGCATGGAGCAGCCTTCGAATTGATCGGAGGATCTTCTTCACTGTGGCAAACAACCTTCCCCTAGATCCCCAAACAGTCAAGCCATTTACACTGCCAGCCAGCGGATTCCAACACGATATGTCTACAGGGTCCACATGTTCGGAGTTGACGTAGTCGGAGATCGTTTACATCAAAGTCTCGTTGCGTGATCAACGCAGCATTCCAAAGGCGATTCTGTCTTCTGGAGGTTCCCCAAGCATCGCAGCGAAATCACCACCAGCCTCAGCGCTGTGACGTCGACTGCCAGGCTGCCTTTGTTGGCGCTCGTCGTGACTTCGTGCACGATGCCTGAGGATCGCCGGTGAACGGACCGGTACTGTAGGTCCCGCCATGCCTACAGTGCCTACAGACAGGACATGGAAGAATGCGTGGGAGTGTAGAGTGCCACGACTGGCATCTGGGGCTCGGGCTTTGCCGCTTTGGGCTTGGCTGAAGCTGCCTTTCCGGACTGCGTGGCCTTTGCCGCGGGCGGCGCTGCTTTCGGCGCCGGCGTTGGCTTTGCAGTCACCTCCTTCTTCGGGTGCGGCGCTGCTTTTGGCACAGATGCTGCCTCCAAAGAGAGCTTGAGAGTACCAGCAAAGCTCGAGATTAGTTAGCTTGGAGTCACACATCTGTGTCATGGTTTGGGGCTTCCGTAAAGCCGCCGATTGCCCCAGCCACAAACACAGCAGAGCTCCCTTGTGAGACTGCAATCCGTTGACGAACGGTAAACTTGATGAAGTTAGTTACAGTCTTGAAACGTCATCCATTTGTCGTGCCTTGGGAGCCGGCCGCCGCTTCGCTGCGGAGTGCACGGTCTGGAGCAGGTCAGGCTTCGCGAGCATGAGGGTAATCCACAATGCTGCAAACCCGCAGAGGTTTCTCGGCTTGCGAGCGAGCACTTGCAGCGCACCCCTAGACCAGAGCGACAGTGTTGCTTGTCGAAGCATTGCCTAATTGGCACGGATGGGTTCTGGAGATTGTGCAAACCGGACAGTGCTCAACCGTGCAGCAAGCACGCATGCTCATCCCAGCACAACGGCGGACAAATCACGATTTGGAGAAGTGGGGAAAAGCTTGTAGAGGTAAACCGGTAAACCCTTCTTAGATTCTTAGATCCTCTGCCTGTGCTGTCATGCCTGCTTTCGGCGCTTTGCCAGAAGTCGGCTTCTCGCCTTCGGCTTTCCTGATCTGATGTGTTTGGGAAAGTAACCAGTCAGACATTTCGGCCTCATGCATGACCAAACTGGCGCTGTGACCGATGCTCTGAGAGAAGGAACCTTAGAATCCTTCAGGTCCATATGCGGCCACGGCACGACGGGGTCTTTGCAGTCGCCAGCCCCGCGGCTGCTGCAAGGCTGGGGGCGACGGCCTCTGCATCCTCAGCCTCTTTGGGCGCTTCAATTAGGCTGGGAGCCTCTTTAGCTACCTCTTTGGCAGAATCTGGCGGTGTCACCACAACTTCAACCTCCATTTTCGGAGGTGTGTCGGTGGTGGCTTCTGCTGCGGGCGCCGGAAGATTTGCAGCCACCTTTTCCCGAGCGGCGTCTGCCAAAGGCTGTGGAGTGCCTGTAATGCCTGGGTCTGGCACAAGGAATTTGGCCGGTTCAAGCTCAATCACGGTCTCCGGATCTTGTACTTCTGCTTCGGCTGCAGGCTCAACCGTGGCCTCCGGCTCCTGCGCTTCTGCTTTAGCTGCAGGCTCAATCGACGCCTCCGGCACCTGCGCTTCTGCTTCAGCTGCAGGTGGTGTCACGGCTGTCACAGGCGGGGCTGCCACGGCTTCGGGAGCAGCAATGGCCAAACGATCTTCTCTGGCAGGTGAGTCTGTGTCGAAGTGCACTACATCTGGCTCTTGCTGGAAGCGAACACTGCTGCCTGACATGCTTCTTCCACCCATCCCTCTGGTTTCGGGAACTGCTTCGCCAGGCTCCTCGTCCAGCTCCTTCGCACACGGTCATTCGTTTCGAACGCACTCGCTCTTGTTCATGCAAGGATTCCTACAGAGCAGCGGAAGCCAGCGCTGCATAGCCGTACAGCTCATCATGCATGTCAAAGGTGAAGCTCAGCAGGAGTCGATAAGTGCAATGTTTTCTACCGATGGTACAGCATAGTTAAGCAAGTCTGCAGTTGCTACCCTTGAAGTCATTTTCCCCACTTCGTCGAATGTGGAGCCCTCGTGCCTGTACCGGCTCTGCGACACTGTCGAGGCTGGCAGCAGCTGGACCACCTCAGCGCACACTCGACACTGTTCGGCACAGCCTGTAACCGCGGAGCCTGGCCACTTCCTGCTTCTCTTTACAAGTAGGAGACGGCTTATTGCTTCGCCCTGCAGGCTGAAGAGGTAAAAATCCCAGGCACTAGTTCCCGCGACGCCTGGGAGGACATGGTGTATGATCATCGTGTCCTGCCGACACTCCTATGCCGAAGCTTCTAGGTTTGTCTCCTACATGCAGCAAACATCAACAAATGGAGATGTCTCAGTCCATCGCGAGCAAACCTGAACTTCTAAAACAGTTCAGAGACTCGCGAGTTTACTGGCTTTGAGGTCGATTTGGGTTTTATTAGTCCCTCCGCTTTGATCTCAACTCTACCCTTGAAGCTGTAGCTTTGGCATCCTACCAAACGGCCTTGCTCTCGCTTGGTCAAGTTCAAACAAGATATCCTCGTCCCAGGGAGATGGTGATGCCGGAGAAGGTGGCGAGGGCGGATATGTGACCTGCACTTCATCGGCGCTGTCGCTCCTGGCAGAGGCTCTAAGGCAGCGCAGAGCGTGCAGGAGGAAATAAGGCTTCGCTCTGCTGTCGCTATCACCTGTAACTGCACTCAGTCACCCACAAACCCTCGTCCTGGTCTCCCTCACTGCCCCATCAACTGCACCCGGAAGGTCCTGCATCAGAATGATACGACGATGACAACATTGGTGTAATGGCGATGCCGAGCTGACGACGATGACGGTGACGAGGAGGAGGAGGACGACGACGACAACGACGACGACTACTATTATCATTATTATACTAATATTGACAAGTGCCATTACTATTATGCGTATTGCTATGAGGACGATGATGACCGACAACGATAGTGACAATCATCGGAATCATTTCGATGATGCTGCTAATGGTATTGTCTTGCTTACACAATGCTGACGACGATGCTGCTGCTGATGATGATGATGATGATGATGAAAAGGACGAAGACGATGACGATGAAGATGGTGATGATGCTGGTGATGATGATGATGATGATGATGATGATGACGAGGATGATAGTGGTGATGATGATGATGACGATGATGATAGTGGTGATGATGATGATGATGATGATGATGTGGCGATGATGATGGTGGTGGTGTTTATGGTGTTGATGATGATGTTCGTGATGACGATGATGATGATGATGATGATGATGATGATAATGATGGTGATTGTGATCATGATGATGGTGGCGATGATGATGACGGTGATGATGATGATGATGATGATGGTGAAAATGATGGCGATGACGATGACGATGGTGACGACGATGACGATGGTGATGCTGATGATGATGGTGATGTTGATGATGATCACGGTTGTGCTTGTTGTGAGACACGTCTGAACATCATCATCTTGATGGCACCATTGTGAATGACTATCTGGACCCCTCTGCCTTGATGAGACGTTGCTACGACCACCTAGAGACCTTCGACCGTCTTGAAACAGCCGAACTGGAGAGCATCTCACCTGAAACTGCAACGGACACCTGTCCTGAGCTGCCGAGGCAGGCTTGTGACCTGCCCACCATAAGCGCATTAATTAAACCACTGAGGCATCGGCCTCTGCAATCATTTCTGGGATAGTGGAAGAAATAAGTGGAGCCAGACGAGGAGAGGAAAAGTGCAACGTGCTTGATCACACATGTGGCTATATGTCACTGGTGTGGCCAGTCTAGAAACACGAATAATGACAACAGCCACAGCGACCATACCATCACAAGAGCTACAGCAACAACCACGACGACAAATATACTTCAACAAGGGGTGTATCAGTGCATCGATATATAGCTCGTAAATAGGACTGACTAACTGGCGCTACTTTGTGAACTAGGCAGCCAGTCTCAGTGCAGTAATCGTCGTCGTCCTCCTCCTCTTCCACCCACTCCTCCCTCTCCCCGTCAGGAACAACAGCAAGAACAACGACGGCCGGTCGTCAAAATCATCACCATAATCATCAAAAGCATCATTATTCTCTCCGTAGCACCTCGAATGGAGACGTTGCTCCGAGGTCTTTGACTTTGGGAAGCGACTTGCTTTGAGAATGCCTTTCCATTCTTCCTCAAGATCCCTCTCTCGGCGCTCTTCACGAGCATGGAGGCAGCTTTTTCGTCTGAGCCGGCATTAAAGGAAGTTGGGGTCGGCAACGAAGTTGGGTACGTGGGTCGTCTCCTCGCAGGTACCAGGGGCACGCATGTTGTAACTTTCAGCCAGCTTGGTTTCAACAGGCTTTGAGCTACGTCTTACAACGATCTTCTGGGGAGTTTGGGGGGTGCATATCCCAAGCTTCGAGGCCATCGCTCCTTGTCTGCAGAGAGGCCCATCCAATCCGTCCGCGCTTCGATCTCTATCTCGCTCGTTGCTTGCTGGATCCGCACCTGAGAGGTGAGGCCAGGATGCAAAAACCGCTTTTGCGCTCCCAAAGAAAACCTTTGCACGATGAAGCCGGTACTATGACATCTCAAAGCTTCGATTCATGGCGTCCACGTATGGGAAGTTGAGATACTCGCCAAACCCGATACTCAAGTACCGGTACTATCCTTCTCCCCCCAGAACACGTGAGAGACAAACAGGCTAGAGAGGTCTTCTTTGCGACACCAGGGTGCGCGGTAAGTGCCCTGCGCGTTTCCTTCAGCAGTAGGTGAAGCGACCTGACCACTCGCGGCAGACACATAGTTGCGGTTAGGACAGCAAAATTCGCCAGCATTCACAGATGACTATCAGCAGGGCTGCCGAAAAAAGCCATAGACCACAGCTCCAGTTTACGGAACGACGAAGGAAAAACGAAGCAACTTCCGACTGCAGGCAGCGAGGGAGGGAGGGAGAGAGAGAGAGTGACAGACAGAGACCGCGAGCGAGAGCGAGAATAACAGAGCGAGAGAGAGAGAGAGAGAGAGAGAGAGAGCTAGAGAAAGATTGAGCTCTACACTTGGTCTACACACGCAGATTAGATCAATACCCCTTGCATACTTGAAGACATGATAAGAATCTTGCGCAGTACTTACAAGAAGATGAACAACAGCTTGGACTGACCCTCAGCAGCAACAGCAACAAACAAGCGAACAAACAACAAAACAAAAACATCAACAAATCAACAAAGAAGGCCGACAGACAAAAGAGGAAAATAACAGTAGATAAACAAACGGACAAACACGCCCTGCCCCTACCTACTATGGAGCGAAGCAGGCTTGTAAGAAACCGGTGGGAAAGCGAGACCCTACAAAGCAGCAACATGTTGCAAACTGAGCGATTACAACCAGCCACCAACAACAACAACCACATCCACAACCACAACAACAACCACCACCACAACCACGACGGTAACAGCACAATAAAGGCAACAAGGAGGACAAACAAGCAGCACTAGTTGCAACGGGGGGGCGTACTATTTCTCAATCAGCAGTAGAGGAACAAAAAGCCGTGGTGGTGGCATTACTGGCAGAATGCATCACAAAACAAAGAAGCAAAAACAAGAACTAAAAGCAATAATATAGATACTATCAGCTTGACAGGAAACAACAGTGTGCGGCATTCAGCTTCCAAAATGTATAAGTCGACAGAAAGCTACAAGCACAGACAATGCAATAATAAAAGCCGTTCTGCCCGCGTACGAATATGCAGGCGAACAAAAACTTCAGGTCGAGTTCGCTTCCATGAGGTTCCATAATCTAGATTGTCGAAGCTCTTGTCCGTCTGCCCGGAGATGTTGCCATGGATACATTGAGGCACTAAACGCTTCAAAACCAGCCTTCACCCCACGCCCTCGGCCCCAACACCGACAACCCCGGGCGGCCTGCCCTTGCACACGAAATGCATCGCCCGCCGCAAGACTGCGGCTCGTTCCTTTGAAGACTCCTCATGGCAAGGTGTAACTTAAACTGTGCGTTGCAGGTTGATGACAAATATCTTGTGCCTGATACTGAACATGCACATATGCAAATCGAACCATGCAGACACACACGTTTGCACGTGCACATGCGTCCTTTCGTGCAGGCGGATGTGAAGTTGTCTTTCACGGCAAAGAATACGTCTCGTGCAACAAACGGGATATTCACTAAATAGCTCCATCCAGACACGACACGTAAGCTTGAATGCTTCGGATATAAGATGTAAATGCTTTTGTATGTCCATGTTTAAGAATGTATACATACTACACATGTACGTATGCATGTACGTATGAGTGCATGTATGGATGTATGTATGTATGTATGTATGTATGTATGTGTGTGTGTATGTATGTATGCGTGCCTGTATGCATACTTACACACATATGTACGAACATACATACATGCATACATGTGCACACACACACATGCCTGTGCATGTGCATGTATTTAATATAAAATTACATACACATACTATCTCGGAGCATGTGTGCGCATGTTTACACATGTATGTACACCAAGCCAATATCTGTGGAGATACACGGATGAAAAGCAGGGTGAGCTATGGTGAGCTGTGTATCGACACAATCAGGATTCTTGTGGGCAAGAAGGGTGTGATGGGGCAGCTGTGTCGATGCTTCGCAAAACGCTTCACCACATACTGCCTGCCTCCCACACCCTCGCCGGATGCAGCGATGTGACGGTGACCTTTAGAGTCCACAACCTTCACATCGAACACTCTTGGCTTGGCAGGGGGAAGGGTTGGGAGACGTCAGAAGTTTATAGCGCAGCACCGGACCTCGCGTGCGGCGGCCCTCGAACCTACACCGAGACATTACCCACCACCACGACATGTATGTTTGTACTACTGCGCTACTGCTACTGTTAATGCCGCTGCTACTGCTATTGCTACTGATATTACTACTACTACCACTACTACT
>CAJNDV010017657.1:56020-69557 GCA_905221635.1 Symbiodinium sp. CCMP2456 | reverse complement strand
TTCAGGGTTTAGGGTTGATAGGGTTTAGGATGTAGGGCAAGCAGCGCATGATATTCATTATTTCTGTGTCGCACTTTCTTAGGTTCGTGCATGGGGTTTAGGGGTTTAGGGGTTTAGGGGTTGAGGCTTTGGGGTTCAAATAAGCAACAGGACAGCTGAGAGACGCCTGGGCGAGGACTTCGACTCTTTTCAGAACCAAATCTCTCTTCAACCCAGGGAATCCTGCGAGAGGACTTTGGCCCCCTATCTTGGCTATAAACCGAACACTAGGCCCTAAACATTGACACCCTAAATCCCCTAAACACTGAACCCCAACACTAAAGCCTAAACATTGAAACCGTAACCCCCAAACACTGAACCCAAACACCAAACCCTAAACCCCAAACACTCAACCCGAAACACCAAACCCTAACCCCTATAAACCCAAACCCCCTAAACCCTAAACCCCAAACACAAAACCCTAAACCTTAAGCCCTAAGTTATGCCCGAAAGGAACTCGAGGAGGGTTTTGACTTTGAGGCCGCGGCTTCAGAGCTTAGCGACTGTAGACAGTGGAGTTTTGGGCGTTGGGTTCTAAAGTTTCGGGTTTAGGGTTTTGGGTTTGGGCCACTTGGGCTTTAGTTTTTTGGCTTTTTTTGGGGGGTGGGGATGTCTGCATTATCCCACTTACATGGTTTTTGCACTATTGCACTTCTCTTGAAAACCGTATTCTCATGCGCTTCCAATTGTCTAGAATATAGTGCGCGAATCCTTGCTGATATCTACGAAACCCGAAACCCTAAACCCTAAACCCTAAACCCTAAACCCTAAACCCTAAACCCTAAACCCTAAACCCTAAACCCTTTTCAAGCCTTACAGGCTACAAGCCTGACTCGACGGCCCCCAGAGTCCCTGGAGCCCAAGTTCTATGCACCGAAAGCTCTAAAGCGAACCCTTAGGGTTTAGGGGTTTAGGGTTTAGGGTTTAGGGTTTAGGGTTTAGGGTTTAGGGGTTTAGGGTTTAGGGGTTTAGGGGTTTAGGGCTTTAGGGGTTAAGCTCTAAGCCCAATGTTCTAATCATAGATCACATAGAAGCCTGAACAAGTAATCAGATTATTTGTTGGGTTCCTTACTACAGTTATGCTATAGCAACCCCGAAACCCTCTTCCAGTTATTACGGCCCCTACGCGAAACCCTAAACTCTAAGCCCTGTTCTAGTTAGGATTCAATTTTTATTAAGGCCCCCCCAAAAGTATGTGGACTGCCTCGCGATCTCGCAAAGACCAAGGCGGAGGGCAGAGATTGCGGCGGAAAGCCAGGCAGCGGTGTTCGGGAATGGGACGAGTTTCGCCAGTCAGATGATTTTGCATATGTTGCAGGGGAAAGAGAGTATGCTTTCAAACTTGTTCGTCATTCCGACAACGCAATTTACAGACGATAAGCTGGATTGCAGTATGTATTAGCTTTGAAGACGGTTTCCCAGCAGGGGCGAGTAAGGGCACCGAATAGCCAAAGGTTTGGGCTTAAGGTTTCTGGTTCGGGCTCGAAGCTTGCATGGCTTAGGATGCAGGATCTAGGATCCGGAGTGTCCAGGACCAGGATGGGGATGTAAATTTCGGGGTCATGAAAGCCTTAACGCCAAACCGTATAAAACCACCCTCGGCCACAAACGAAAAGAAACCCTGCAAAACCCCACATCCTAAACCCTAAATCCCAAACCCTAAATCCCAGACCCTAAATCCTCAACCCTAAATCCTAAACCCTAAACCCTAAACCCTCAACCCTAAACCCCAAAGCCTAAAGCTCTAAGCCTCCCAAGATCTCTTGGACCCGAGTTTGAGGCTTCCCCGCAGCTTCGCTGCAAGGCCAGGAACTAAACTCTCATTCGGAGGCTGAAAGCCACGAAACCCCGATGCCTCTAGGGTTTAGGGTTTAGGGTCTTTAGGGTTTAGGGTTTTTGGGGTGTTAAGGGCTTAAAGGGTTTGTAGGGTTTAGGGTTTAGGGAAGGAAACTATTTTCGGGAACATGTGTTCAAGGAGCGTGCTCTGAAGGGCTGGATGAGTTTGTAGGGTATTCAAAAGCATTCGAAATTAGGGGTTTCAGGAAGTTTGGGGATTTCAGAGTTCAGTCTAGGACATTTTCAGGTGGGTAATTACCGTTATAGGAGCCTTATAGAAGGTCTTATACTTTATAGCAGCCTTATAGAAGCCCTCTTTACTCCAAACTCCCCACCTGTAGTTTCCTTTAGTTTAGGGATGCGTTGCTTGAAGTATCGGCACGGTTTGGGATTTCTAGGGTTCAGGGCTTAGGGGCAGAGGTAAGGCAGGTATACTCCTCACGGTCCATACCTACCAAAACGACTTAAACGCAGAAGCCCAAGGCGGAAACCGGAACCCTCAACCCCTGAATCATACATCCCACATCCCCCAAAGTCCCAAACTCTAAACCCCAAGACGCGGCTTCCATCCGCAAGGCTGGGGCTGGGACCCTCTCCCCTGGGCCATTAAGTTGGGTTATCTTTTTAGGGGTTTAGGGTTTAGGGTTTAGGGTTCAGTTTGAGTTGAGACTTCGTGATGTTCAAGCTGCGGGGAGTTGGATGGACTGATTTCCGGCTTCGGGTTTGCCTCAGGTTCCAGGGAGTTGAGGGGCGGGTTTTGCTTCGCGTTTAGGTGTACTGGCTCAGAGAGATCGTCCGCTAAACCCTAAAACCCCTAAACCCTAATCCCTAAACCTAAACCCCCAAACCCAAACCCCTAAACTTCCCTAAACCCCAAACCTAAACCCCCAAACCCAAACCCCTAAACCCTAAGCCCTAAACCGAAACCCCAAGCCCAAACCCCTAAACTTCCCTAAACCCCAAACCCTGCTTCCGCAAGGCATCCGGGCAGCTGCTAACTGATGCGGTGCTGCTTGGCGACACGCCGGGAGTCCCAAAAGTTTCCCGTTTCCCGCAAGTGGTTCCCAGACCGCCGGGAGTTTAGGGTTTAGGGTCTGGGGTTTAGGGGAAAGTCGATCCCTTAGCGGGATTCCTACAAAGTTGGGGGTTTCTATACAGTATGCTTTCGTAGTATAGGATCCCAAACTAGGGTGATACTTTCGATTTTCCGGTGGTCTGGGTTTACACTTCAAGGAATAGGGATTACCTGAACCTTAGGGTCTGGGCTGTAGGGCTTGGGTTTAGAGTCTGGGGTTTCGGGTCAAGTGTACAAGGACCCACAACCCAAAACTCAAAGCCTCTGAATCCTACCGTCTTTTGGAAGCCTAGAGGTACTCTGAATAGTGAGCGAGGTTTTCCCAGGGTTTGATGAACCGTGCACCTTGAACCGTAGCCCTTAAGCCCAAAACCCAAACCCCGATACCTGAACCCCAACCCTCAAACCCTAGACCCAAACCCGAGACCCTTATCAATTTTGATAAGCCCGATTGAAAAAAAAAACTCGTTTAGAACCACAGGAGAACCTTTCACACCGGCCCAAACCCTAAACCCTAAACGCTAAACCCTAAACCTTCAATCCTAAATCCCAAACCACGAACCCAAACCAAAAGGCCCCTGGCTTGGCTTTTTTTGCAGGTGTTACCAGAAGGCCTGCGCCCGACGTCTGCTCCGCCAAAGCGACGTGGAACTGCCAAAGCCCACGGAGGTCGCCAAGGTGGGACGTTTATATGGGCTTTTGCCGGTTTTACAGGCTGTTATAAGGTTTTACAGGGTTTCATGGGATTTATGAGGTTTTACGGGGTATTACAGTCTATGTAGGGGTTTACAGTTTGTTTTGTATGAGTCGCCCCCCATTTGTATCGCCTTTTCCCCACCTCCCCCTCATATGGGTGGTTGTCAAAATTAGGGTCCCTTTTTGGGTGCTTATTATAATACGGCACCTATTATTTAGGGTACCCCAAAAGGGACCATAATTTTGATAACTACCCATATCTGTCAGCTTTGGGTGCGCCGTGTCGCTGCACGGGATGAGAGAGGAGGTGCTAGCCATCCTTGGCATAAAGCCCTTGAAATGCCCTTTAGACCCCATGTGAGGGAGGGACTGTGTGGCTCCACATGGCGCGTACAGCGCATTACCATGGGGTGGGGAGTGCGGGTTAGTCATCCATGAATGCTGCCAGCAATTACAGTTCCTATTCGTTCTACAAGAAATATTATAAGGGCTTTATATGGGGCTCTTAACAGTTCCAGGAGGGTTCATCTGGGTTTAGAAGTTTAGAAACATCATTGATGTTATGGTTTTTGATTTAGGATTTTTACTTTGAGTGTCAGGAATTTAGGATTTGTAAGGCTGAGGGACTACTCTCACCATCTCTCACCATTGTCACCATCATGTCTATGATCGAAAGTCTTGTTTCGGTAAGGGTTTGGGATGAGGGCTCCCGGCTGAGTGGGTTTTCTGTTTTTTCTGGGTTTATAGCCCAACACAACAACAAAGCGAGTCCTGCCGAAAACGCAAAGCCAACCCCTAAACTCTACAATCCCCCAGCAGTCGACTGCCTGAAAACCAAAATTTTAAGTCCTTCTCCTTGGCTCCTAAACCCCAAGCTCAACCCCCAACCAACATCCCTCAAACCTTGAACCCGGACCTTAAACCCCTCAGGGGGGACGAATTTTCGGTCTGGGACCCTTTTGGGGGGGTCCCTATTCGGCCCTAAGCAAGCGCGCAGGAGGTGGAGGCGCTGGTGGGTCGCTTCTTCCCTGCGGATGCTGGAAGCGGAGAACTGGAGGTCGCTTCTAGACGGTTTAGGGTTCAGGGTTTAGAGCCTAGACATGTCGCCCGATTTACCCGCGTTTTTTTAGTTTTTGGAAGGGCTTGATTCCTGGTTTCGGTATGTGAAACCAGATCCGAGTCTTGGTGTTCGTTGCTCATCAAACATGAGGACCCCAAACCCCTGGACCTCTACACCCCAAACCCCAAGACCCTAGACCCCTAAACCTAAACCCCAAGACCCTAGACTGTTTTCCGTTTTGCTAACAAGATGCGAGACTTCCTCCCTCGTCGTTCAGGCCCTGCGCCAATGGCACCGTGAGTGGGAGGAGCTCGTGGTTGGGGATCTATAGGGGCCTTTATAAATCACCTATATGTTTTTTTTGGGTTCCTTATTATAGTTATAGTATAATATTACCCAAAACATTTTTCTAATTTTGGGGTTCCTTATTATAGTTATAGTATAATATTACCCAAAACATTTTTCTAATTTTGGGGGTTCCTTATTATAGTTATAGTTATAGTATAAGATTACCCAAAACCTCTTTCTAATTATTGAGTCCCCTACATTGTAGGGGTCAGGGCTTTGGGGCGGTCTCCGGTGTTGTGGGTTTCGGATCCTGGGTTGCTGAGCAGGCTTTAAAGAGTAGGGGCCTTTATAATTAGAATAGGGTTTAGGGTTTAGGGTTTAGGGTTTAGGGTTTAGGGTTTAGGGTTTAGGGTTTTAGGGTCCATCATACTATAATAATAAGGAATCCCCAAAATAGCATTGGTAATTATTTAGGCCCCTACATTAGCCCTCATGAAATCGTTATCCTTCCCCGTCCCCGCCTCCCCCTCCTGAGATAGACAAGAGAAGCAGGGACCCTGCATACATGCACCTTCGAAGCAGCGCAGCACCCTTGTAAAGCCTACCGGGTCTACGGCTAAAGCAGTAATCCCAAAAAGCCTGCGTGCAAAACACCCATAAATCCCAAACCCTGTGTCACTTTGCTGCACAGGAGTTGATGCCAGCGGAGGGCTTGCCGTTTCTGCCAGTCGTCTGAGGATTCTCCGGAATCCAAGATCTGCAGAATGCTCCGAAATTCCGAACTCTTTGCGGCAAACTGGAGCATCCCCGCCGGAACAAACACATCCGGGTTTAGGGCTTTAACGCTTAGGATGCTTGAGAGTTTCGGGTTGGGGATTCGATTAGTTAAAGTTCGCCACCCCACCGCCCAGCATCCGAACTGCCGGCGTCAGTACGCTTCGGGCTTCAGTTACTTCAGTTCGCCTTTTCTTGGGCCGGCGCTTCAAGGCCTACCCTAAGCCCTAAACCCCAAACCCTTAAATCATAAGGCCGTTTTAGGGGGGTAGGGGACCATACCTTCTTCAATCGGCCGTATGAGGTCCTTATTGCAGGTTAACGCCCCTTACCCCCCTTCCCCCCTAAGGGTCCTTATGATTAAACCCTAAATGTTCAGGGTTCGGGGTTTACAGTAGCCTCTTGAACTACGACAGTCCGAGATCTCAAAGCGCAAATCCGCTAACCAACCGTCTTTGTGGTTTAGGGTTCGGGTTTGGGGTTTAGGGTTCAGGGTTTGGCCACAGCGTGAATGCCACATCCAGCTTAGGGCTTAAGGCTTGCGCCATGAACTTAGACCCAAGACTCGGAGACCGAGCTCTAAATCAAAAAAGTACTCTGTTGAGTTGAATCTATATGGAACCATTAGCTTTCAAGGAACCCTTGAAAGAACTCAGAACCCGACGGGTCCTATGTTCTCTTGTGGGGGATACTTCCCTAAATCATAAGGGTAGCTCCTAATACAGAAACCCCACGTTCTCCTGTATAGGTACATAGGGCCCCTTGGGGGTGCTAGGGATCTACAGCTTCGAGCGACTCCCTCCTAACTCACTAGGGGGCTGCCAATGCCAGAGCGACGGATTTGGGGGTTCTTCCCAAGCTGCACTAGGATTGGGAATGCTATTCCGTGGCCCTAGCTTTGCCAAAGATGTAGACCCCATCCTAGACCGTTGATACTCTTTTATAGCGCTATAATCGTAAGTCATGCGTGTCTCCTTCAGGGTTGAGTGAGAAGAACCCCGGTGTGCTCCGTTGCACAAGCCGAGAGGGGTCTTCCAGCGCAGCGATGATTAAAGAGGTTTGAGGGTTGAGGATTTGGGGTTTGGGGCTCAGGGTTTGGGGGATTAGGCTGTAAGTTTAGGGTTTAGGGATTCGACTTCAAGTTTAGTGTTTAGGGATGGAAGTTTAGGGGTTTGGCCTTAAGTTTAGCATTCAGGGGTTGAGGGTTTAGGGGTTAGGCTTTTGGTTTAGGGTTCAGGGGTGAGGGTTTTAGGGTTTAGGTGAAGGGAGACCTCTACAGTGCATCTCGGGGATTCGGTAGCACTTGGTTTAGGGTTTAGGGTTTGGGGTTTCGGGTTTAGGGTTTGGGGTTGATTTCGGGTGCTGGGACAAGGAAACCGTGCGCAGTGTTTTCATGAGTCACGCGATCTTTTCCGGATTTCTTAATGGGACAGGCTTAGCTCTAACAACTGCGGATCCCACACGCCAGGAGAGGTGCCCTCCGAAATCCAAGGCCTCAAGGCTGAAATGATATCTGTCCTCGATTTCTTGCATCATGCTCTTTCGACTTAATAAGTAGGTTGATTCGCAAGACGGAGAATTAATTTTAGAGGTTACAGGGGTAACCAGGCATCTTGTCAAGAGACGCCCCATGTGCACCCCAAAGCGCTTTTTGCGTCGATTTTGGGTTCAGGGTTTAGGAGTCTTTTCATATGCGGGGATACCACGGACACTCAGAGGCTTCCACCCAGTCTCGGAGGTGCTGAGAGATAGCCCTTAAGGCCTTAAGGTCCATGTGTGAGTCTCGCGGGGCATCTGTGCCTCCAGCAGAGAATCCTAATTCGCTTCTTGGGAGAAGCAGTGTGGAAGCTCTGCTTGATGCAGCGTGTTGCAAGCAGATGAACTTAGCTTGAAGCCTCAAGCCCTATACCGCACACCGTGTGGACCCTCTTTTTTGGATCCCGAGTTTAGGGTAACCGCATTCGGAAACAAACCAAGCAGAGAAGGGCCGAAGACGTCAACAACCAAGAGTCCAATCTCCGTAACTCCCACAACCCCATTCTAATCATTCAGGCTTCTATATTCGTTCAACCCTAACTCCTAAACCCTGACCCTGTCCTAAACCCTAAACCCGGAACCGACTAAAAGCCGAAGCTTGGCTACTAGTAGCTGCCAGACGTTTAGAGTCTGAAGTGTCCGAGTGCAGAGACCCGCCCTATAAGGACACGACCCCGAAGCCCGTACAGACACTCTAGGTTAGAAGCCTGAGAAAATACCTATGTTGTTCCTTAGGGTTCCTTATTTCAAGCATAGTCTACCAAGACCCAGGTGTAGTTATTGAAGTCTTTGTTAGGCCCAGCACCCAAACCCTTCAATCCATACGCCCCCCAATCCTAGAGCTTCCAATCGCTAATCCCTAAAGCCCCTTGAGCACATACCACAGCCTCGGTGAAACCCTTGTAAGACACTTTCAAGAACTCTTGAGTAACCATGGCTTCCGACTGCTTCCTCTCTGGGCTGCCAAGCTAGGAGCAAATGCAACTGCGAACCAAATGCTGGAAGTCTGGTCTGGGTTTAGACGGTGTTTGGGGTGGGTTATCAGGCGTTCAGGGGTTTGGGGAGTGTATGTACGGGTTTCCGGGTTTGGGTATGTTTTTTTATATGGAATTCGGTTAGCTTACGGGGAGTGCAGTTGTGGTGGGTTCAGGGGTGTAGGGATTCAGAGGTTTAGGAGTTAATTGAGCGGTTTAGGAGAGGAGGCACTGCAGACGATCCGGATCTAGGGGGTGGAGTTGAGTGTCTAGAGGTGCAGCACAAGGGCTCTTGGGAACAGGAACTCATCGTTCTCGTCATGTCCACGCGACCTATGGCGAAACCTTGAGAAATACCGGGGCCAGGACTCGTCCCTTGTGGCACCTGTTACGGTAAGGGATTTCTTGCTGGCCTCTACCTAAAACCCTGGAATTGGGGGAAAAAAGGAACACGCACTGTAGAGCTTTGCTGAAAGTTCAGGCTCTCAGGGTTTAGGGGCTTCGGGTTGACGGTTTAGAGAAGTATGGTTTAGGGCATTCGGGTTTAGGGTTTATAAGGTTTCGGGTTTAGGGTGTAGGGCTCAGGGAGAGGGTTTAGGGATTCGGGATTAGGCTTATGGTTTAGGGATTCGGGGTTATAGGGCTGAGGGATTGGGGTTTAGGGTGTAGGGATTAGGGTTCAGAGTTTCGGGATTATAGGGCTTTGGGATTAGGTTGCCTTCGCGGCCAGCGGTGGGCTGCTGTTCTGCACGATCGCCCAAGGATGGCAGCATGCCTTTGGCAAGCCGGCAGTATCGCTTGCTGATTTGGGAGTTTCAGAAAAGCAACAGCCTAAACTAGAACCCTACATATAATGGCATCCTGATCATAAGTGCTTCCAAATAAGTACCATTCATGTCAAGAAACTGTCAGTTAGGAATTGGGGATCTACTTAATGGGAGCAAGTAAGTACAGGTACAGGCATTTTAACTAGGATCATAACTAGATGTAAGCATAGTTATCTAACTTAAAGCCCTAGTTACAAAGTCCCGTCCTTCCGCAATACTCTACGGCCAACGTCACCACTGGCAGCAGTTTTGCTGACCACTGTACTACCTACCACCGAGTCCTGCTTCACCTGCTATGACTCCTAAACAACTCACTCCTAAATACTAATCCCCTGAATCCTAGATCCTATACTCCCAGATCCAACAACCCGAAGGCTTACATCCTGTACTCCTCAATCCTATAAACCCGAAGGCCTTAATGTAGGGGCCTTGATAATTAGAATAGCGTTTTGGGGTACAATATACTAAGTGTAGTAAGGAACCCTCCCCCCCAAAAAAAACATGTTTAGGTCATTAATAAGGCCCATTTCTCCTAAATCATAAACCCAAGACCCCTAAACCCTAAACCCTAAACCCAAAGCCCTAAACCTTAAACCATAACCCTAAACCCCAAACCCTAAACCTTAAACCCTAAACCCTTCCGCTTCCCTGCCTTCTTTTCGAGAACCGGGTCGGCTTTGTGCGGGAGCCTGAGGCGAGCGTCGCTTGATGGGTCGAGGCGGTTTAGGGGGTTTAGGGTTTAGGGTTTAAGGGTTTAGGGTTTAGGGTTTAGGGTTTAGGGATTAGGGTTTAAGGGTTTAGGGTTTAGGGCTTAGGGATTAGGGATTAGGGATTAGGGTTTAAGGGTTTAGTGTAAAGTCATGTAAACCCTCAGAAAGCGGGCTTGTTGCTGCTCCCCGGATTTGGGTGGATTGGTGAGATAACAAAGACTGGATTCTGGCAGTGCTGGGGACTCTGGCAAACCCCCTCCACAGGACACCCAACTAGTGTCATAGGGTTTAGGGCATAGGATTTAGAATTCTCATATCTGGAGTCTGCCATTTTTCAACTTCGCTATTGGTCTCCCTGGTGCAGGTTCCGAATGCCCAACATCCAAAATTCTGAACCTCCTTCCGAGGGGAGCAAGCGAACAAAGACTCATGTCCCTTACTGCTTCTCTGTTGGTCAACAAGGCTAGGTCCTGCTAGGTATACCTCCGGCAATGGAAGTCAAAGGGTCACATTGATGATGAGGCTTACGAAGATGAGGGTGATGCTAGAAAGGATGATGGCCATCGTGATGTTGAAGAGGGCAGAACGACGACGATGGCGACCATGACGATGGTGACGAGGGTGACGATAATGAGGATCACGCCCTTGATCATGATGATGCAGTTGACGGAAATGTCGTCCCAGTGCCAGCTGTTCTCGGGCCCGTCGTATAGAGATCTCGCCACTTAGAACAGGGTTCCGTGGGATACGACAATGTATCTATAAAGACTACACGGGGAGATTAGCACTGACTATTCAGAGCCAATATAGAGTTTGTAGGGACCCTAGCCAAAATGGGCTAAATTAGCTTCAAGGTAAGTATTATGCGTGTGATTCTCGAAACTAGGGTCCCTTCTTAGGTCCCCAAAATCGTACGGCACCCTTGTAAAATGGACCCAAAAGACCCGAATCTAAAGAACTCCCAATGTGTGTAAATGACCCAAACCCTAAACCCAAAGCTTTAAGCCCCAAAAGCCCTCAACCCTAAACCCTAAACCCCAAAAGCCCTAAACCCTAAACCCTAAACCCCAAAAGCCCTAAACCCTATACCCCTAAACCCCAAAAGCCCTAAACCCTAAACCCTAAACCCCAAAAGCCCTAAGCCCCAAAAGCCCTAAACCCTAAAAACCCTAAACCCTAAAACCCTAAACCCTAAAACCCTAAACCCTAAACCCCTAAAGCCCTAAACCCTAAACTCCTGGCCTTCGAAGAGATCGACCTCGTAGCTGTTGCCACCCTCGTCGAGCAAGCCTCGCTTCACTGCGCAATCTCTGAGGAGCCGGCTTAGGGGTTTTAGATATTGGGGTTTAGGGTTTAGGGTTCAGGGGTTTAGGGTTCGGGGTTTAGATGTTGGGGTTTAGGACTGTTTGGTGTGCATTTTTTTGGGGGTTTAGGATGGTTTTGGGTTTTGGGTTTTGGGGGGGAGGGGGTATAGGGGTTTAGGATGGCTTAGGGTTTAGGATGGTTTAGGGTTTTAGGAGGGTTTAGGGTTTTAGGGTTTAGGATTATAGAAACCCGACCTGCAACGGGTGCCGTGTCTTGGGCTGCCCTGTAGGATTTGGGCTACACGCTTGCCAGAGTCAGAGTCGGTATCCCCAGAGCTTGACAAGAGTGGTGCTAAAGGTAAACAAGTCAGGTAGGGTTATAGTATAATGGGCCCCGAAAACCCTATCCTAATTATAAAGGCCTCCATATTATAAACGGGATTAAGTTCGTGTAACGAGATAGACAACATCCTGGACCATCGGCACGATGCTGCCAAACCAATTGAGGCCACAAGTTCTCTCAACAGTAAATAGCCTCTCCAAACTCAGCACAGGATTGTTGCACCTGGATTTAGGAAGGTCTGTGTTTCCGGGAATTGCTGCCGGCCTGGGTCATGAAACCTGGTGTTCGGGGCTTTAGGATTTAGGTTTCTGGATTCTGGGTTTAGGGTTTCAGGCTTTGCTCAGAAGGCTGGGGACTGCTTCGGAGTTTCTACGAAACTGCGCTTCCTCCCTCCGCCAGGCCTTCTCTTGAAGTCACCCCTTTCGACATCTCTAGCTCTCGCGACCCCTATGAAAGCCCTAACCAGAGTCAAGTATGGGATCTCGATTCTAGCAGATGGGTTTATTGTTTAGGGTTTAGGGTTTAGGGTTTTCGGGTTTAGGGTTTAGGGCTGAAGCCAAGCTACTGACTCTGCCAGGAAAGAAGCTCTCCTCGTTCGCCTGGGATCGGCGAAGTCGGCCGATACGCCGTAAACCCTGCGTGAGCCTCCACTCCGAAACCCCCAAGCCTAGACGCACAAACTCAAGTTCTCTACTGCCGGATTCCACCCAGAAACATTCCCGAACCCTTTCAACCCCGAAGCCCCACCCTTATAAAAATTGAACAGACCTTAGTAAAACACGAACAAAGACCTCAGACATGAACCCCCAACAGGTTAAGGTTCATGGCCTTAGGATGTCTTAGGGTTTGGGGGTTACGGGTGTAGGGCTGCAGGATTTACTACGGATTTTCAAGTCTAAGGCCTAGGGGTTTATGGTTTACGGTCTGTGGCTTAAGGTTGTAGGCTTTAGGGTGTAGGGTTCCAGGTGTAGGGTTTAGGGTTGCGTGCTCGAACCATGTAATGTAGGGGCACTATTGTAATTATAGTATACTCTACCCCCAAACCCTGTTCTAATCATTAAGGCTCCTATGTCAACTAGCGGTTTGCAACTGTGCCTCAACACACGACGAGCATCATCAACCTGTTCGAGCATTCCCATAGCCCAGGCAGATGTTCCTCCATCCCTCTGCTTCAGGACAAGCAATCGCCAGTAGATTCCCAACATCACACCTAGGTCGGGGCTTGGCTTAGGGTTTAGGAAGTTTAGGGTTTAGGGTTTAGGGATGCTTCTGGGCTTTAAGTGGGCAGCATTTAGAAAGTGTTAGGGCCCAGACTCGGGCTCTTGGTTGTAGGACTGGGATTCGGGGTGAGGTTCGTTGCTAGCAAGACGCAAACCTCCTGTACCTGCTTGGGAGAGATGCCTCCAAAATCCGAACCCTGAACCCCAAACCCCATAAGTCCTTAAGAAAATCAAAGACCGTGAAGTGCCGCCAACCGCCGGTGCCTGACACGTGGCAGGTTGGAGCCCAGTTGAGAAAAACGGAGACGACAAGAACAAGAACAATCAAACACAACTAACACAACAGTTACAGCAAGAAGAAAATAATCATAAGAAGCGCGAGCCCTAAACCCTAGACCGTGAATGTAATGCCTGGAGCTCGACAAACAAAGAAGTCATCAACAAATCGGAGAACTCCTGCAGTCCAAGACCAGAAACCCTAAACCGCCAACCCACAAATCCTTCTTGGAGGTTCATGGCTAGTTATACGATAAACCCTAAACCCTAGAACCCTAAACCCTAAACCCTAGGGCTTGTAGGTCCCCTGATATTGGTTATAATTATAGTTTCCCTACTTTTAACCGCCTACGTACAACTACTCAAGAACCTACAAGGGGGTAGTTTTCTAAATTAGGGTCCCTTTTTAGGTCCCAAAAATAATACGGCACCCTTATAAAAAGGACCCAAAAAGCGACCCTAATTTAGAGAACTACCCAAGTACAGACAGTCTCTGTACGAGGCACTCACCACCCGCTGCTTATCGCAGGGATTGCTGCTGGCGTGGCAGAGTTGGCAGCAGGTGCTAGTACCATTCCT
>CAJNDV010017657.1:44032-54394 GCA_905221635.1 Symbiodinium sp. CCMP2456 | reverse complement strand
CCCTAAACCCTAACCCTCAACCCTGAGCTGTCTGACCCAGCCTTGAACCCGCCGCCGAGAGTTCGACAGGGGCCGGGAGGCGGGGAAGGCGCGCGAAGGAACTCGTCGTCGAAATCCAGCGTGATCTGCGCTTAATATAGAGAACAAAGGGGCCTGAATACATTAGAATAATAGGGTTTTGGAGTATAACAACATACTCATAATCTGGCCCAAAGGCTCCATGTACCTTTATAGTAGATACTTACGCCCTAAAGTACCTATATAGAGACCCCTTTAAGGCTTAAGTAACTACTACAAAGGTACATGGAGCCTTTGGGCTGGGCATAGGACTTTAGGGCTTCATCGCTTTCGGGTTTAGGGTTTAGGGTTTAGGGTTTGGGGCTTATAGGGTTTATGTTTGAGGCGTCCGGGGTTTGAAGTGATTAGAGTAGATGAGTTTAATGCTTTGGGGTTTGCGGTTTACGGTTGGTAGGCGTAGCATTGAGAGTAGGAGGCTAGGATAGGTTTCACAACCACATCGGGCGTGATCTGATAGCTGTCAATTCAGGGTGTCGCGGTTCAGGCTTAATCTAGAAACACTGTGGTTATACCATGATATAAAACCAAAAGACCTTATCTAATTATTCATGCTCCTAGATTAACTGAAATTTAACCGCGAGGGCCTTGAAGTTTAGAATCGGGGGCTTAGCATTGGTGGGTGAACTTTAAGGCTATGCGTACAGGAATTACATCGCAATAGACATTATATTATAACTACAATGCATGGGGGGGTACTACAAAACATTCTACTACAATGCATTACAGTGCAGTACATGCATGCAGCAATGCTTTAGGCAGCGGAAGAACAGGATCTAAGATCTGTGACTGACTGGGTTGTGGCCCACTTGCAATAACACCCCTAAACCCGTAAACCCCAAGCGCCTAAACCCTAAACGCCCGAAGCCTAAAACCCCCTCAACAAGATGCTGAAAGCACCTTGTGAAGCATGGACCTTGAAGCCTTGAAGCAAGCGAAGTCCTTGGCTTCTTTCCGCGTACAAGAAAGATGTTGGGTTTAGGGTTTAGGGAGATCGCATCCGTTCCGAGGCCTGCGAAAATCGTGTTCACTGCTCAACACAGTCAGGGTGCCATGAATGATCCCTAAGGGTCCATGCGCCCAAATAATATATACTTTGGCCTTAATGTAGTCCCTAAATGGGTACTTTAGGGCCAATGTATATACTATTTAGGTACATGGACCCTTAAACCCTAAACCCTAAACCCTAAACCCTAGGTACATGGACCCTTAGGGGATGATACTGACAATGGCGAGAGGAAAGAAGGATATACCTCGTTCCAGACGTAGTTTTGGTTCGATACACAACCCAAACCCAACCCATTCGAAGCCCATCAAACAAACTGAGCAGACAACCAGTACAGGAACCTGAAACATTACCTATCTTATTTCGGAGCTCCTTGTTACAACTATAGTATAATGGGGCTCAAAACGTTATTCCAATTATTAAGGCCCCTCGATTAGGCCACTAGGCTTCCCTTGGATTCATCCACAGCTTGGGGCGGGCCACTCGATTTACATTATCCAGCTTGTTCTAAGCCCCTAAACCCTAAACCCCCCAATGGATTTTGCACTGCAAAAAGATCAAAAAGGCTATCCAAGTCATACAGACGGCTACAGTGGTTGCGAGACAAAAGCCCTTAACATCCACGCAGTTTTGACTTCCGAAACCCCTGACGGAAACCCCCAAACCCCTCAAACCCATGTAATATAGGAGCCTTAATAATTAGATTAGGGTTTGGGGGCCCATTATACTATGATTATCACAAGGAACCCCCAAAATAGTATTGGTAATTATTAAGGCCCCTATATTATATAAAACCCTGAACTGGCAATCCTCTCGAAACGATTTGCCTGGGTGGGTGTTTGCAGTCTTCCGAGGCGTCCCAGGCTGTCGGAAGTCTAGGCGCGGGCGGGTGATGTTAGGGCTTAGTCTTTGGACTTGGGCTAGTTCAGAAACCTTCAGGGTTTAGGATTTAGGGTTTGGGGTTTAAGGGTTTAATTTAACGGTTTGGGGTAGGGTTTAGGGTTTGCAGCTTTAGGGGTTTAGGGTGTTAGGGGTTTCGGGTTTTAGAGGTTTAGGGCTTTAGTAGGGGTGTAGGGTATAGGGTTTTAGGGTTTAGGCCAAGTGTAGAATCTGATCGAGACAGCAGGTCGAAGCAGCAAGCCGATCTTCCGAACCATTCGCTAACACTTGGGGGTTTGGGGTTTAGGAGTTTTGGGGATTTGAGGTTTCTAGGCTGTAGGGTTGAGGAAGTGCGGGACCTACATTGGAGTTGACATGCTTATCAACCCAACCCTAGGAAGGGCATTGATTAGTCTTTGTGGATATGTTTTGCGGAGCTGGGAGGAAAGCGAACTATTAGCAATTTCCTGCGCCTGTAGCACCTTCGCGACTTCATTGAGCCCCTATAGTACCCTTGAAGGAGCTCTTAGAGAAACCCGAAACCCTCAAAACGCGGCTTTCCATTCGGGAGTTGCGACGTGCTTCTTCCAGCTCCTTATGGGGCTCCTTGAAGTGAGGGTTCTGTGGATGTACATAGGGCTTAGGGTTTAAAAGGGCATGAGGCCACATGGAGCTTCTCTATACCCTAACCATCGCCCGCATGAAAAAAAATTCGGATTTCGCTTGAAACTACCAATCGACTCTGCTGCGCTTGGCATTTTCTATCGGACCCGCCAGGAATCGGTCGGGGTGCTATTGTCTCCGCTAGGTTCTCCGCTAGGTTTTTATCACCGCTTCCGCCAGGTTTTTCATCGACGAGTTCGCTGAGTTTCCCGTGACCAGCACACAAGAAACATCGAACCCAACCCGAAAGTCTGAAGCACACAGGTTTTCACAGAAATTCACAGAATTTCACAGATCTTCACAGAATTTCACAGACTAGTCTGTGAAGATCTGTGAGATTCTGTGACAATCTGTGAAACTCTGTGAAACTCTGTGAAATTCTGTGAAAACCTGTGAAAAAACTGTGAAACCAGAAATCGCAGGCTTCAAGCGCGGCCAAACACCTGTGCTCCTGAATGCTCCGCTTGGTTTGTGCTCCATTCTCCTATTGGTTCCCCGCTAGGTTTTTGGTTCGCTTGGTTTTCACAGAAAACTAGTGGATCCGCTTGAAAACATCAATCGGACCCAATCCGCTTGAAACCACCAATCGATCCGCTTTTTTCTGTCGGCAGATGGATAGGGTAGGGTTTTAGGGTTGAGGCTTTGCGGTTACAGATGGCTTGAGAGTTTAGGGTGTAGGCTACCCTAACGAAGCTAAGCATGATTTTTCAGAGACTCATAGCACCCTGCAATACCTTCATAAACTTTTATGGCACCGTGGGTTGGCCCTTGACAATCCTCCTCTGTGAACCGCAAAAGGAAACCATAAAATATGTGGAAGATCGAAGTACCTCGTATCCTAGGAGAGCCTTTACCCTGAACCGAAAACTCCCCTGAGGCCCTGGCAATGAGAAGCCGCTGCTGCTGAGGCTTGATGCTCCTGCCAGTCGAGGGAGAGGGGGAGATAAACGGAGAGACAAAGCTTCCCTAAGGGTCCATGTGCCCGAATAGTATACACTTTGGTCTTAGAGTAGTCCCTATATAGGTACCTTGGGGGACAAAGTATATACTATTTTGGTACAAGGACCCTTTGGGCTTGCAGTCTAAGGTGCATGGCTGATGCACTCAGCCACTCGGGTGCAATATCGGAGTCTGAAGAGGGGCAGAAATAAGTCGTATTAACATAGATTTCTTCATAGTCCATAAAAACACCCCTGGTACCCTGTATAAGACCGTGGCCGGAGCAACTAAATTTCATGGTCCTCACCATAAGCTTGCCATAAGTATAGTTTAAAGACACCTGTAATTCCCAGTACAAAACCCTTTAACCCCCAATCAAACCACCCGTCAACAAACAGCTCTCTCGGATGTTGAAGGGCTCAGAAGGGCATGGCGTCGGGCGTTTCAGGCTCCAAGTTCTGCGCCTTATATGAGTGCCTCAATGAGTAGAGTTTAAGGTTATTTAAGGTTTAGGGCTTCTCTAAAATATCCCTTTTTAAGGATTCTATTTAAGAGCACCTATACGGGCATTGTACTAGTACGGGTTTCATGTCGTTGCCTTGAATTGGAATATGTTTTTGGGCATACGCTATAGCATAGTTGTACGATAACGGTCTTTATAAAATGGGATACCATTACTAGTTCATCACTAAACCCTAAATCCCTAAACCCTAAACTGTAGCCTCGATCTACGGCCACTATTCCCGGGCTTGGAGGACTCTGTAGGGATGTTAGTTATACTAGTTCATCTCTAAAGAAGCCATTGGGAAAGCAGCAGAACGTTTTGCAAAACCAAGAATTAGTGGACACAAATCCCAGTACAGCCCTTGCAAGAAGAACCAACGCCAATGCCTCAAACTAACGTACTCACTAACCCCTCTAAAATGCTGGCCAACAAAAACAATCCATCGAACCCATCATAAGCCCTAAACAACCCCGAAACCCGACCCTCAAAACTCTAACCCTAAACCCTAAACCCCTAAACGCTAAACCTAAAGAAGAACCCCGAAAATCTCCGCTATCGAAACTTTGGGCGCGCGGCAGCTCGTCCACCGCCGGCACAGGCGACACAGGCGAGCCCTGCCTGACTTTGGGTGTATAAAGGTTTAGTACGGATGGTTTTAAGGCCCCGTTTAGGGATTAGGGTTTAGGGTTTAGGGTCCCAAATAACGTAGCTTTTTCAGGACCCTATGTAAAGAGATCATGATAAGGAACCCCAAAGCGGTAGGCTATTTGGGGTCAGGTCAGGCTTAGGCTATAGGCTTTTGGCATGCTCCGGGCTTTCGGGTGTTGTGCTGGAAACGGTTTACGGTTTACAAGGGTGTTTAGAGGTGCTTCATAAAGTCTTGCTTGGTTTCAATAATGGTTTAGAGTGAGGTCGGGGGTTTTTGTGTTTGAGTTTAGGTGTATTTGTTCATGAGACATGCCTGCTTAAGCCGGCATAGGATGTTAAGCATGTCTTAACTTTGAGGAGGTTGGATGTAAACGCTCAAACCGTTCGCTAAATGAGGGTCCTCTCTGGACCCCTGAAGATTACGGCGACTACGGCTGGAAATTCTCTAGTAGGGACCCCAGAACGGCTTAGGGATGAGAGCAAAGCACGGATTACAGCACTGCAGCAGCCTTACTACCCTTGAGCCAAACACGAGGTGCTTAGCCGAGTCAGGAAGCACTGCAAACTCCCGTAATATATCTTGTCCCCCCTCTGGCGAGTCTAAGCACCGAGAAGCGGCAGACCCTCCTTCGCACCCCCAACACAAAGGAGGATCGGTCGAAGAGTCAACCAGCCTCGAGGGAAAGACACACTGTGGGTCTTCCTTGTCGGCTCCACTTGCTCTTCGCTTCCAGAGCATAGCCCGGGTAGCGATCAAAGAGCGGCGGCACCGCCTCGTGGAGTCCTTCTCCCGCGTGTACGTGCGATGAGTGCTTTCAAGCCAAAGTCCGCCAGTTTCGCATCGGGACAATGCCGGACGGAATGGTAGGAGGACAGCAGAACGTTGGCCTCCTTCACCTTCATCTCGGGCTGTCTGCACGGGAATTCGAACAAAGGATATTCCAAAACACTAAAAGAAGCTAGGAGTGATCAGAGTGATCCCCAAACCCTCAAGCCACTGAACCCGTATATCCCCGAAACACTGACTGCGAAACTCTATAGAACCCTGTAGAACCCTACAAACGCACAGAGAACCTTGTCAGACCAAAGCAAACTCCATAATAAACCCCTCATGTCGAAAACTTCACCTTTGCCTGGCAAGTTTTGGTAGCACCCTAAACCCTAAACCCTAAACCCTAAACCCTAACCACCAAACCCAGCATCCTACTCCCCTAAACCCCTACACCCCACATCCCCAACCCTTCCGCTAAGGGTCCATGTGCCCAGATGGCCCCAAAGTACCTATATAGGGACTACTTTAAGGCCACAGTATATAGGGTTTAGGGTTTAGGGTTTAGGGTTTAGGGTTATATACTATTTGGGCACATGAACCCTTAGGGTTCACCCGGCACAGAAGCAAGACGCCTCGATCGATCGGCCCTGAGCGGAGGGCGAATGGGGAACGCGACTGACAGGGTCATACAAGGGTTCTTACAAAAGCTACTACCCTAAGGGTCCATGTACCCAAATACTAGAACATAAGCCCTAAAGTACCCAAATAGGGACTACATTAAGGCCAATGTTCTACTATTTGGGTACATGGACCCTTAGGGCTGTACTTGAAGGTTCATGGGATGTTCCTGTTGCTTCTGTTGGGTGTCGAACGGGTGTTGTCGTGTACATCCAGGGCCGATGTGACTCGGACCACTGAACCTCCCAAAAACTGTGCGAAAGGCATGGTCTTTCAGGAAGCTTGCTGCAAGCTTCTGGGGCGTAGTGTTTAGGGAGAACCTAGCACTTATTGTTTTGCACTAGTCAGATTGGGCTCTTTGGGGAAGCATGGGTGGTGCCGGCAAACGCTGGCGTGTTACCAGTTTAGTCCGGTTTCGGAGCCTGAAGCGACACGAACTTGTATGGACGAGCAAGCCATACAGCCCGCTGAAAAGCAATCGCTACGCGGGCCCGAACCGAAATGTTTGGCTCTTCAGGCTCGGAGAAATCCTTACATGTGGCTCCAATTGCCTAGTGTAGGGGCCTCAATAATTAGAATAGGGTTTTAGGGGTTCCTTATTCCAATTATGGTATAATATACAGCCAAACCTTATTCTAATTATTAAGGCCCCTATGTTATGGTTCAGGCTGTAGTGTTTAGCGGGTTGCACCCAAGGATTACAGGATCACGACCTGCTGTTTTGAAGGATAACGGGTTGCAGATCAAAATTGAAAACAGCATGTCTAGCATGAAGCACTGAACATTTAATCCCCAGCCCTAAACAGTCTGAGAATCTTCATGCCTAAGCCGCACTGAACTCTCCGAAACCACAAACACCCCACACAACAGAGAGCTCCACCGCGCTCTTCGACCCCTATAAACCCCAAAGTCTAACTGAAAGAGCTAAAAAGAGGATCTGAACCCGCAAGCGCAACAAGATGTGTATTGGAGTCCTAACATTTTAAAGACCCGAACCCTTAAAAATCCAACAACCCCTGTGTAAACTCTTCAAGGAACCATAGACCCGAAATCTCTCAACGTCCTTCAAGGAGCCTTAACCCTAAACCCTAAACCGTCAAACCCTAAACTCTAAAACCCTAAACCCTTTCAGGACCCTGAAGCCCCGACTGCTGGAAAGCTGAACAACCTGAGCCGCGAACGCCATCCAAGGCGGGCTGCGACGTGTAGGCCGTCGATCGAGGGCCTCTGAAGCTCTCAAAAGTTTACAGCTCAGGTTTAAGGTTTAGGGTTTAATTTTAGACTCAACCCTTGGAATCGAAAAACCTACCGTTTTAAGGGCTCGACCCATGACAATGAATTAAGGGCTCATACCCTACTATGTTGTAGGGTTTGGGGTCACAGGAATGTTTTCTAGCTCACTCAGGGCTTGGCGCTGCCACCCTGATAAGTTGCAATCTTTCTACCGATAGCTGATCCCTCTTGGCCAGAGCTTTGTCGACTTTCGCATGTCTTAAGTGCCCACTCGACAGTCTTTAACTCTAGTTGCTGAGTTCACAAGCCCAATTAGTGTAGATGTTTAGTTCTATAATTGACAATAATATCTCAAAATATTGTGTACTCATTCAGCTTCAAAGCTCTCATACACCCCAAACCCTATAAACTTTTGAGCCTGAGGATTACAGTTTTGGGAACATTCTCGTCTAGCTTTGCAGGGCTAAGTGGTACTAATCATCCCAAAACCCTTTATGATCCTGTATAGTGTTTAAGTCGTGAAACCTTGTCACAGGGGATGGTATTAGAATGTCAGTGTGTGTGTATATACATATATATATATATATTCATGTACATGTATATGTATATGTATATATCTATATATATATATATTCATATTTATACTCTTGTTGACATCATGTTTCGCTTTGATTCATACACCTCTACTGAGCCGAAATTACCCTTCAACCCACCACCCTGGCGGTGCGCCTTGAAAGCATTCGGCTGCAAGTCACCTCAGAGAAACAAGGTCTAATGTTTGGGTTCAGGGTTTAGCGCTTAACAGGGTACTGTAAGTGCTTAAGTTCAAAGATTTGTATGTAGGGTGCAAAAAGGGTTGTACGAGCTTTCTCAACAGCTTCTGTGCGGGACATACTGGGTCATGGGTAATTACCAAAGCTTTTATCGAAACCTCTAAAGGAACCCCAAAACCTTAATCTAATGGTCCTTAATAATATTAAGGCCCCTATACTACTTACAAGCATGCACAACAATCTATAAGACGCGTATTTAGGTCGAAGAAGGGTTGTACAAGTGCGGGTTTCGAGGGTTTGGGTTTAGGGTTGAGGCTTTAGGGTTTAAGGCTAAATCGCGGTTCGACTGCAACTCTAGTTTTCTCGCATTTGGCCTGCGTACATGTACGCACGAAGGTTCAAGAAGTCTGTTGGGTGGTTCGAAACCTTGTTGCGGTATGGATAATGAAGTGCTCCTGACTTCAATGCTTCTATCAAGTATCCCAGAAAAACCGACAAAGGCACAAAACGCGGTTCTGCTCAAATCATATCGGGAACCTTTTCAAGAACAAAGCCGGGCCCCTTAAATAGTTACGGCGTATACAAACCCTGGAATCTTAACGTGTACAAGCCCTCTGGGTACGACTACAGTGGTTGGATTTGGAATGTAGAAACCTGCTGCATGCATGCTGGCTCGGCCCGGCCCTCCTCCGCGCGCCAATGCCAGTCGTTGGCTTCGTGATGTAAGGGTTTAGGGTTTAGCTTAAGGTCTACGGTTTTTAGAGATTTAAGGCTCCAGCACAAGTTCAGGCCCCAAGAACTTAAAACACCCCCAGAGGAAGCCCTCGTACGAGAAGACATGATTCCAGACTGAGACTCGAACCGGCAATCGTAAACTCTGAGTCTAAACCCTGAACCCAAAACCTTCACAGACTCTCGAGCCAGTAACAACCAACAGGTCTAACTGCAACTGCAACATGCATGGAAAAGTATGCTGCTCCTTTTCATGTACATGTATTTCTGATATCAAACTTTGTAGTTCTAATGCTTGACATGTATGTTGTCCTCGACATTGTGTACATTTCTGTTTGTTGTATAGTTGCACTGCTATCGCGCCAGTTCTGACTTTTATTATATTGCATTTAACCGTATTATGTTCTGTACATACATACATAAATACGTACATACATACATACATACATACATACATACCTACAGGCATACATGCGCCACGCACATACATGCACACATACATACATGCATACGTACTAACTGTTACACACACACATATATATATATATATGTATGTATGTATGTATGTATGTCTGTATTGTATATATATATGCACATACATGCATGTTGTATACACATTAAAATATATTAGCAGTTCGTGTTTCTACAAACAAACACGCGAGGCCCAGGCCCACGGAAAGGCCACCCTTCGGCAGCTCCGCCGCCGCGACGCCGGCGAGACCTGACAGCTGAAACTTGCATTGTCTTAAATGTCAAAATTTGCAAGTATGTGAAGTATGAGATGCATTTATGTACATATATATATATATATGCAAATACTTATACACATGTAGAGGTATATATGTACATATATATATATACATATCATATACATCAGTGCATACACACGTTTATGTATATTATAGATAAACAGATATGTATATGTATATATATATATATATGTATTTATTTATATGGCTGAGCATGCATATAAGTATTATCAAGGATTGGGGCTTAGGGCTTTGGGTTGTAGGTTTGGGGGTTCATGGTTTAAGGTCTAGACATAAGTATTTTGCGCGTGTGTGTATATGTATATACATATGTATATACATGTACATATAAATACATATATGCCTATATATATATATATATATATGTGTGTGTGTGACGGTTCCATAAAAGAGTTCTCTCTCTCTCTCTATATATATATATACACCCGATTTTATACTCTAAATCTTAAGCCTCAAGCCTAAGCCACAAACAGGTTTGTAGGGTTAAAAATTAGAGGAGACGGCTTCAAGGCTTGAGCGCTGAGGTTTGGCGATCCGCAGATCTAACGTTGATGTCGGTACCGGAAGACACTCTTAATCTTACTCCCCCAGTTGATTACTACTAAACCATAAAGACTGAAGGCGTTTAAAGGTTGGGTGCTTTACTGGAAAACTAAGTAATGTAGGCCTTAATAATCAGAACAGGGTTT
>CAJNDV010017657.1:12695-36150 GCA_905221635.1 Symbiodinium sp. CCMP2456 | reverse complement strand
ATGTGTACGTGTACGTGTACGTGTATGTGTATGTGTATGTGTATATGTATGTATGTATTTATGTATGTATGTATGTATGTATGTATGTATGTATGATGTGTGTATGTATCTATGTATGTATGTATAATGTATGTATGCATGTATGTATCTATGTATGTATACATGTATGTATGTATGTACGCATGTATGCATGTATGCATGTGTGTTGGTATGTATTTGTGTGCGTGTAAGTATGTATGTAAGTATGTAAGTAAGTAAGTAAGTATGTACGTATGTATCTATGTAAGTGTCTGTATGCGCATGTGTATGTGTATGTGTATGTATACGTATATGTCTATGTATGTGTATGTATACTTATGTGTATATGTACGTACATATGTATGTATGTATGTATGCATGTATGCATGCATGTATGCATGTATGCATGTATGCCTGCGCGTGTGTATCTATCTGTGTATGCATGTATGTCTGTCTGTCTGTCTCTATGTACGTATTTATGTATGTATGTATGTATGTACGTAATGTACGTATGTATGTATGTGTGTATGTGTATGTGTCTGTATATGTGTATGTGTATGTGTATGTGCATGCGTATGTGCATGCATATGTCTATGCATTTGTACGTGTATGTATAATTATGTGTATATGTACATACGTATGTATGCATGCATGTATGCATGCATGAATGTATGCAAGTAAGCATGTCCGCATGTACATGCATGTGCATGTATACATGTATGCATATATGCATGTGTATGCATGTGTATGCATGCGTATGCATGTGTATGTATGTGTATGTATGTGTATGTATGTAAGTATGTATGTATGCACGTAGGTATAGATGTAGGTACGTACATATGTATGTATGTATGTATGTATGTATGTATGTATGTATGTATGTATGTTTATACTTATGTACACAATTAGTTACATGCCTGCATGCATGTGTTTGTGTGTGCGTGTGGGGGGAGAGAGATTTTCCAGACCTTTTGGGGCCTTAGGGTTTCACAGAGCTTGTAGGCTCTTGTAGGACTAGCAGATTACTTCATGGGAAGAGGGCCAACCTGTAGCGGCAAACGCTACAAAAATGTATACTATATGATTTCTTTGTCTTTTTTAGGTGGAGAGTTAAGTCAGGCTGGGTCGTCTCGGAGCTCGTTTGCCCGCTTGCATCTAGCTTTAGATGAAAGTGCTCGATTTGTTCCAGTTGAAAAGCCGCAAAGAGTTCGTCCGCGCTTTGTCTTCGCAGTGCAAGACTGTAACCGTGACCGCTTAATGTCGCGTCGATAATTAAATCGAGCCGACTTGCTCTACAATCTACCCCAACTGCTTCTCGTCTTTGCTTCCTGGATGGGGTGGGATATATTGCCTGGGGTGCAGGGCAGCACCAAACCTCAAACCTGAAACGAAGACAACGCCGACAACTCAAAACATGCAATATAATACCTGTGTTAAAAACACCTTGATGCTTAGACACCCAGATCCCTCATCCAAATGCATTTAAACCCCAAACCCTGAAATACCTTACGCTCATCAGAAATCCTAAAACCTAAATCCCCGACCGTGAACCCTACCTGTTGGCGGAAAGGCAGCCTGCAACTCAGGTAACAGCGAACGGAAACCAGAACCCTAAACCCTAAACCCTAAACCCTAAACCCCCTGAAACCAAATTGAAGGTGACGACCCACACCCTCGACCATCAACAGTCAAGCCGAAACCCCAAGGGTTTGGGGTCTAGTCCCGCGTTTAGGGGTTTAGGGTTTAGGGTTTAGGGTCTAGTCCCGCGTTTAGGGTCTATAAGGCATTTATAGGGCTTCACGGCTTCAAGGGTTTGGGGTTTCAGGGTTGAGAGTCTTGCGAACCCTGAGCCCAGTAATTCCTCCACCTTCCAGGGGCCCCCGCGCAGCCCGAACTTCCTGTGCGAGTTTAGGGCTCAGGGCTTTTAGTGTTTAGGGTCCTAAACCCTACACCCTATAACCCTAAACCCTATAGACCCTAAACCCTAAACCTAGGTTTAGGGGTCTTAAGGTTCAGGTCGAGCTCAACGAGCTTACAAGATTAGTTGAAGGTTCACGTGTGCTATGTGAGAGTCTTTTCTACCATGTCAGTGAAGTTTCAACATTCGCTTTCATTGTCGCTTCTTACCATGATCATTGAATAAATTTCGTATGTAAGGTATCAGGAGACTGTGAATACCCCGCCGAGTCAAACTTTCAAACCAATGCTGTTTTCACCCAAGCCCACTCATCCCTAAACCCTCAACCCTAAACCCTAAACCCTAAACCCTAAACCAATGCCGGGTTATTGAAGGGTTTTAGGTTCAGGGATGCCCTTCTTAAACGGTTCAAAGTACCTATATAGTAGAATGTAGGGTCTCTATAATAGGATGGGTATCCTTACCATGACTTAGGAAAGCATCCCCCCATGACAGTACGTAGGACACTTTGGGCTAATATTCCTCTGTTAAAGGAAACTACAGGTGGGGAGTTTAGGGTATATAGGGCTTCTATAAGGCTTCTATAAGGTATCTAGACCTTCTAAACGGTTCCTATAATGGTAACTACCCACCTGAAACTGTCCTAGACTTTGAGCCAAGGGTGTAGAGTCTACAGTATGGTCTTGGGTGCAATCTGCACTAGTATACGGCTTAGGCCCTAGGCTTTGGTGTGCAATGTTGTGCATCATGCTTCCTTCGTTGCATGCTGCTAACTTACGAAGGAACTTACTATAACCAGGCCCACATGTAAGCCCTAAACCCCAACCGCCCTAATAAAACCCGGCAAGGGCCTAAAGGGGCATTCATTACCAATATTATTTTGGGGGTTCCTTATATTGTAATTATAGTATAAGATTCCCCAGAACTCTATTCTAATTACTAAGGCCCTTAAAACCTAAACCCCTACAGTTTCATTTATAGAACCCTTTGAGGAACCCTATGTTATTGAAGTGAAGCTCTGGGCTTCGCCATCAGCATCTTCTTCGTCATGTGCCTTGCTTTGGGGACAGGCGGTGGCAAGAGCTGCCAGGGCTTAGGGCTTATAGTTGTTTTTTTAAGCGCCTCAACCCTTCCACATAAAAACAGTGCCGAAACCAAGCGCTTCAAGGATCAAGGGATATTGCAAGCGCGGATAGGGCGTATGCTGACCCCTGAGGGTCCAACTTAAAGGCCAAAGTATATACTATTTGGGTACGTGGACCCTTAGGGGACTGTAGCTATGCCCTGCTTCTTATGACTCCTCACGGACCTTCAATCGAGACAGTCAGCAGGAAAACACGAGACCCGAGTCCCCTTTAGACCCTAACTTAGGGTTTAGGGTTTAGGGTTGAGGGTTTAGGGTTCAAAGCCCAACCTGAAAGCTTCAAGCCGAAACTCTTTAAGCCGGAGACTTTCAACCCTGAACCATCAAACCTTCGCAATGAAGTGAGACCCTGAGATCTAAAGCCTATACCCTCAACCCACCAAGGACTCCCCTGCCTGCATCCTTTGGAGCACTGGATTGCTGTAGCTTTGGGCCTTGGGGTTTAGGGTCTGGCTGTTAGCTCTCTTGAATTAGAGGCTTTCGAGGTTTCCGGTTTAGGGTTTAGGGTTTAGGGTTTAGGGTTTAGGGTTGAGTTCAGGAGCCCCAAAAAAGTGCGCGCTTTCAGTTCTATCAAGGGTCTTAGTATCACAAAAACTTGTAAAGTGTTCTCATTCAGCTACTAAGGTAAGTGTTCGAACGGCTGAGGCCCTAAAGCCCTAAACCCCTAAACCCTAAACCCCTAGACCCCTAAACCCCAAAACCCTAAACCCCTAAACCCTAACCCCAAACCTCAAAGCTCCTAAACCCCTACACTCCTGAACCCTAAAACCCCAACCCCGAGCATTCCGAACTCGGAGTCGCACAGTGGTCGCACTGTTGCTGTTGCTTCTGCTGCTTCCCTAAACCCCAAACCCTAAAACCTAAACCCCAAAGCCTAACCCCTAAGCCTAAGTAGTATCTGATGGGAATAGACCCCAAACCTAAACCTAAACCCTAAACCGTGGCTGATCATGGCTTTGGACGGAACTAATTCTAAAGAAGCCTCCGGGCTTTGAGACACTGGGGCCCGGGCGGCCTCTTCCCCTTTGAGCCAATCCTGGAGCGTTCTCACCCGGGTTTGAAGGTTGGGGTCCGGTTTATAATCGTTTCTGGGGGCCCTAAACTAGACCCTAAACCCTAAACCCTACACCCTACACCCTAAATCCTACACCGTAAACCCTAAATCCTACACCCTAAACCCTAAACCGTAAGTTAGCTGTCATAGAGGTCTATAGAGGTCTAAGAAAACGCTCTCAGGGGCCTTGAGTGGCCTTGAAGGTTCGAATCCTTTTTGTGGCTTAGGAGTTCCGCATCTTCGGATTCTTCTCTCTTCGTCAATAACCGAGTCCAAAAAAGTTTGAACTTTCTAAAATAGACTTGGCTGACTTCTGAACCCCTCCAAAAAGTTAAACTTTTAGCACCATATTATAGTTCATATAGAAACCCAAAAAGTTAAAGTCCTAAGAGCCAACCAGAAGAACACCAAGAAGACAGATATATAAGGCCAAAAAGTTTAAAGTTCTCCCATTGGCTGAGTAAGTCTTTTAAGGGTTTACCAACTTCGGGCTGATTGGTTTCAGGGGTTTAGGGGCTGCGGGGTTTAGGGTCTGAGGTTTGGGGGTTCAGGGTTTGAGGGTTCAGGAATCTTACATCTTTATCTTAAGTTACCAGGTGTAAGGGTTTAGGGTTGAAGGCTTAGCAACTCTAGAGTTGGTACCCTAAGAAACTTCCATGTACCCAAATAGTATAAGAAACCCACAGCTCCGGATTTAGGTTTAAACCCTAAACCCTACACCCAAAACCCGAGTCCTTCCACCGCAGCTTGGGCGGCCCCTTCGGCGGCGGCGCCAAAAATCCCACGCCAGGGGGTTCGGAGTGCGAGAACACCTTCGTCGTGTTGGCTTCTGTAAAGAAATCGCTTCGAGTTTAGAGGTTAATAGAGCTATCGTGCTTCCACCAGATACTTGGGAACCCTAAACCCTGAACCCTAAACCGGGCTCGAGGCTGGATGGGTTATCTGAGAGCCCGTGAAACAAAGGCAAAAGGAGCCAGGGGTTTGAGTTCAAGGATCCTCGGAAGAGTCTTTCTGGACCCATAAACCCACCCTAAACCCTAAACCCTAAATCCTCCATTATCCGAAATAAGAAGACTCACCCCCTGAACCACACCACACCACAGGGGGCGGGAGGGGGGGGGAGGGGGGGCGAACCGGGATCAAAGGGACCTTCGTGGTACTACACCCTGAAATGCTTCCTATAGGTTCCTATATAGAGAGACTGTCAGAAGAAACTATAGGGGTACCTGGACCCTCAGGACTCTGCTGTAGTTGCTAGCATACGGTGGTCTTGATAATCCGAATAGGGTTGTGAGAAGGGACTATACAGGATTACTGAAACGATCTATTTCTGATTGATGCGGCCCCTGCATTATCGGTTTAGGCTTTAGGGGTTTTAGGGTACTAGGCAGTCACGTTTCTTAGGGTTTAGGTGGGGAAAATCACGGTTTACAAAAACCCTTGAAGAAGCCTTGTTGGAACCCATACCACCCCCACGCATACCGTACGTCCGGAAGTCAGGTAGTCCCAATTCCCTCGATCCGACATCCTAAACCATAAACCCTAAACTCTAAAGCATTCGACCACGCCACCCCCATAAGTGCCCTTCTTCAGATCTTGTGGTCTTCAATACTGGTCTCTACAACACGGCAGACACTCCGAAGGCAACAAAACGAACCCCGCCCCCTACCTGCTGCACCCAATTTTTTAGGGCAGCTTTAGCGGTTTCACACTAGAGGATGTCACAAGTGCAGCGCTGCTGGCCACTGTAGGGGCCTGAATAATCGGACTAGGGATACTATAGCTATATGTTAAGAACCCGAGGGGTAATATTGTTAAAACAGCAACTTATGACCCTATATTGTAATTCTAAACCGTAAACCCTAAGCCGGTTCAAGGTTTAGGGTTGAGGACTTATACGGGTAGTTCTCTGAATTAGGGTCCCTTTTAGGGTCCTCTTTATGAGAGTGCCGTACTACATTGGGAACCTAAGAAAGGGCCCTAATTTAGAGAACCACCTATTAAAAAAAACGAAACCCTAAATCCTAAACTTCAACAAAACTTCAAACCGCAAGGAGGCACCTGGAACAACATGCCCGCTGGCTTCGCCGGATCCTCCACTTGGACTTCTGTAGATCCAGGGTCCTCTTCGATGGGCCCTTCCTGCCATCGCACAGCTGAGTATGCACATATAACGGCATATATATATATATATAAGTATATATATATATATATATGTATAAGTAGATATATATATATATATATATGTATATATATATATATATGTATATGTATAAGTATATATATATATATATACTGCTAGTAAACCGTCCGGGCATCTCCCCCCGGACCCCTAAACCCTAATTTTTAGCTTAACCACTAAACCCAAGCCCCTAGACTCCTAAACCCCCTGAACTTGAAAGCCCTAATCCTCCGGGCACCTGGGTCCTTGTTGGCTACAAGATGCTACAAGCTTACACTTTTGCTATACTAAAACCCAACAAGGAGATTGAACATGTTATCTTTAATCCAGCCCCTAACAGGGAACCAGACACTAAAGCCGTGCAGTAAATCCTAAACCCCCCAACGGCACCTCCTCCTGCGAGATCTCCCTTTCCATGACCTCCTGGGGAGAAAAAGCGACCCGGACCTGCGGCGGCCGTTCTCTTCTTACTAACTGGGGCTTGGGCTTAGTGTAAGTCTCACACTCTTAGTGTTTAGGGCTTATGGGTTTAGGGTTTAAGGTGTACCAGCAGGGTCTTGGGCTCCTTCATAGTATAAATAAAATATGAAGCCCTCAGGAATAGTATAGGTAGTTATTTAGGCTTCTGCATTAGTGTTTTAAGTCGCAAACTCTTAGTAGTAGTCTTGGTAGTAGGAACGGCATTTATGTTCGTACTAGCATTAGTACCAATATCCGTGCTAGTGATCGCAGTAATGGTAATATTCCTACTAGCAAAATTACATTTGGCTGTTGTCCGTGCTGATGGCCTTCGTCTTGGAATTCTCTGCCTAATGTAAGGGCTTTAATAGTTAGAATAGGGTGTGGGGGCCCATTATACTATAATTATAGTAAGGAACCCCAAAATAGTATGGGCAATTATTTAGGCCCCTATATTACGGGTATTGAATGTAGGCTTTAGGAATCGACGGTGTCCGGCTGGTGGTTTTCGGGCTAGGCTGACTGGTAAGCTAGAGTGTTTTCGAATCTCGAAGTTTGGATGGGCTGTTCTTACATAGCACAACGGCTGATGAGCTTTAATGGGTGGTTTGAAATCTGAACATGAAATAATTATTCTCTAATCATGAGGGTGTGCTTTGGCGATGTGTCTACGATCCTAAACACCAAACACTAAACCCTAGACCCTAAACCCTACCTAACACCAAACACTAAACCCTTAGCCCTAAACCCTCCCCACAAGTGTACCTTCAAGCTGAACATGATAGTGTTGCTCCTCTTCGTCAGGCAATGAACTCCATGCCCTTCGACATCTTCTCAATCCATAAATGTGTTTTCTGGCTCGCCACAGAAGGTGAGGTTTCACAAGTCCTAGACGCTTGAGGGCCGAAGGAGGTTCCAGCAGCACCAGGTCCTTTTCATCCAATTGTGAATTCAAGGGCGCTAGCGATACATCCCCAGCAGCTCCAGTTTTGATGTGCACTGGGCCATGATACGAAGTGCCTCCGGACTAACGTTCTGAGTTGAAACCTCCGATCCATCCTCAGCCTCAAAGTTGCCACATGCACAAAGTCTCACCTTGGCTCTCCACGGCGGTTTCCCAAGATCAGTCTCGGTCGCAGATGGCCCAACTCCTTCATAAGGTTTTCGTGTCACCAGCAGCTTTGTGGCAGAGGCTTTGGAATCTTCTCGTCGGGCGTCAAACCCAGCTCTTGTCTGAGATTGTCACGCGAAACTTCTTCAAGCACAGACTTACTATGCATGCCATCCATCTCCTCCTTGGCCCTTGTACCACTTGTTCCTAAATCCTAAATGCTAGTTCCTGGTTCCTATACCTCGGCTACTAATTCTGAAACCCGCATTCTTCAATCCTGAACTTTAGTTCCTATTCTAGTTGATAAATCCGAATTCCTACTGTTGATGAATCCTGCATGACCTTAAGGACCCTAAACTATGGAAGTTATCGTGTATTCGTTATTATGGGTAATGGAGGATTTATATCATCAACCTAATCCTGAATCCTAAATGACCTCAAAGAACGGAATCCATGTAAAGAAAGCTTTACTAAGGAACCCTCAAACCATCGGAAAAACCTGACCCCCAAACCCTAAACCACCTCAAAGAAGGCCTGCCGGTCTTTACTCGGCGTGCTCACAGGCTGGCTCTCGCTGACGGTTGGCTCCTGTTTTCACCGGGATCTCATGCAGGAGCCATTAGAAGGGCCTTGAAAGGAACCCCTTAAAGGAACCCTTAAGGGAACCCTTGCAGGAACCCTTAAAGGAAACCGTCAAAGGAATTCCTGAAACCTGAGAGGAACCCTTAACGGGCTGCAAAGGACCACTCCAAGGGTCCATGTATAAAAGGGTTCCTCTAAAGGGCTACTGTAAGGGTTCGTCTTGAGGGGTTCAACCCTAAACCCTAAACCCTCCCTTAAGGGGTTCCTTTAACGGGTTACTAGAAGGGTCACTGTTACTATCTGCATCGAAGTCCAATATTTCCACAAAGTCCGTTTGGCTCGCCTGGGCAGATATTACCGGATACGTATCTCTGCCGCCTCGGAGATCCAAGCTTCACCATGACTGCAGTGATCAGCCTGAGCCCCAAAACGATCATTGATGTTCTTCCTGAACTCGGCTTTTCTTGCCAGCGGGTTATGTCACACGCGGAGGATGCGCGCATGAAGAATAACTGGCCTTTCTTGCCGCAGGATTGTGCCAACGCTGACACGCTCGCCGAGTGGCGGTGAGGACAACTCGACTTGCTCCATCAGCAAAACGCCTTCAAGGCAGACCAATTCAGATCCAGTCTTCTCGGGCGACGCAGCGCCGTCACGCCACACAGTCGCCAACGGTTCAACAAACCCTACACCCTAAACCCCTAAACCCTACTAAACCCTAAACCCTAAACCCTACTAAACCCTAAACCCCTAAACGCCTGAACCCTAAACACCTAAACGCCTGAACCCTAAACCCTAAACCCAGGCCTGCCCCGAAAGAAGAGAAACATTCAGTCTTTGGGTACAATACCAGCACCCCCCAAGTACCCTAAACCTCTAGGGGTTTAGGGTTTAGGATTTAGGGTTTAGCAGCACCCCCCCCTTTTTATGGAGCCCTTATGGTCCTTAATAGTGGGCATGTAGGGTTTATTAGAGGGTAGTTGGGAGGTGCTGGTAGGGTTTAGGGTTTCGGGTGAAAACCAAAAACACGCCTGAAGGGAGCCTAAGAATATAGGGGCCTTAATAGTTGGAATAGGGTTTTGGTTTGCTTTAATGAATTATTAATAAACTACAGTTACTAGAACTATACTTCGGAACCCAGGCATTAAAACACCAGTAGGACTATAATTCGGAACCCCCAAAAGAATATAGGTGATTCTTTAGGCCCCTACATTACTGGAGCTCCGGACAACCAGGATCTTCAAAGCCGTCTGTGGAGCTGTTCGAACACCCTCTCCACAGCGCCATGGGGAAGGTTTAATACCCCTATGGGTTTAGGGTTTGGCGTTTAGGGTTGAGGGTTTAGGGTTGAGGGTTTAGGGTTGAGGGCTTAGGGTTGAGGGTTTAGTGCTGAGGGTGTAGCTTTGTAGACTTATTCCGGCAAGGTTAGCAACTGCTAGACGCGCTCAACGATCACAATCCCGCCCACACCCGAAATGCCGAAAACACAACCCTAAACCCTAAACCCTAAACCCTAAAACCTAAACCCTAAACCCTAAACCCTAAACCCTAAACCCTAAATCCTAAACACCACATGGAAAACCGATAAAACACAAACAACTGTTGAGGCTCGCCGGGCTCCGAGACTACGATCATTGGTATTCGTATTATTGAGGGTTTAGGGTTTAGGGTTAGGGTTTGGGGTTTAGGGTTTAGGGTTTAGGGTTTAGGGTTTAGGGTTTAGGGTTATTCTTCTCCTTATTGTTCTTATTAGTGGCACTATTATTAATTATTACTAATATTGGCAATATTCTTGTTAAGATCACTATGACGACTGGTAGGCTATTATCTATAGCGACATCATAATTATGAGCATTCCTTCTCCTCGTCTGCCGATGGAAGTGCTTCAGGAGGGATATCCTCCACATTTTTTGTTAGCTGAATGTGGCAGGTGGGGTTTTGGGGTCTTGGGTGTGCCTGTGACCCCAAACCCTACAAAATAGAAGGCGGCGACCCCTTTAAACAGAGGGTAGAACCCCTGAAACCGTAGGTTTTTTGGATCCCCAGGTGAGGGTTTGAGGCATGAAACCCTAAACCCTAAACCTTCAACCGCAAACCCTCAACCCTAAACAAATATGGTTTCAGACTGTAGGGTTGGTTGCAGGGTCGGGGGTTCCAGGGCTTCGCAGTACCTCTACGTCGGCCTGGGGTTCTGGTTTAGGGTTTAGGGTTTAGGGTTTAGGGTTTAGGGTTTAGGGTAAAGGGTTTAGGCTGTACGGTTTAGGGACAAATTATTACCACAAGGGTCCATGTATACTACAATGATGGAATTAGGTCCCTAAAGGCAATCTAAGGATGGTCTTTTGGGGGCTAATTCCATACTTGTAATATTTATGGACCTTCTGGGTTAATACCAATTATTCCGACCCCAGTACAGGGTTTAGGGTTTCTTGTGTGTGTGTGATAGCATCATGGGTCTCATCTTCATGCTCCTTCTGTGTTGAATGGCTGAAAATAACAGACCACGCCTCGGCTATGATGGGAGGCAGGTTCACCCCAGACCTTCCAAACTCCTTTAACCAACGAATAGGCCGTAAGCATCCTACTAGAATTTAAGGTCTTACTTAAAAGGACTGTCGCACGGTAACGCCAAACACCAGCAGCTAGCACAGCAACAAAACCGAAGAATTGAATGTACATTCAAACGTGGACCCAGTTTTTAATGTTGGCGAACCGTTCATAAAGTCTATTCCGCGGGGCAGCAAAGAAAACAGATCATTGTGAAGTTTATTTCTCCGCAAGATCCAAAACTGGGTGAGTCGTTGTCTGGCAAACCAGCCTTGAGATCTCTCGTGTAATCATCGAGGTGCGGTATGGTTGTCTGCTGTCAAACTGTACGTGTTTCGCCCGCCCCCTGCGCCTCAACGCCCGGGAAACCCTAAACCCTAAACCGTAACCCTAAACCCTAAACGTCGGAAAAATCATCAAGCCAAAGCTCTCACAACTGCTTCTCAATGTTGTGTCACACCCGGGGACCGGCTGAGTCTGTCCATTGGCTCGAAAGCAACGGGCTAGGGGTTTGGGAAGTTATAGGGTTTCAGGTCTCAAGGGAAAAAAAAAGAAGGGACCCTTAAAGGGACCCTTGGGGTTATAGTGGGGCTTTAAGAGACTATATCAGGAGTATATAGAGTTATATATAGGGTATTTGGATTAGGGGTCCCTTCTATTGTCCCTTTCAGGTCATCCTGCTGCCAACCCTAAAGCCCTAAGCTAAACGGAAAAGCGCCCCCAAACCCGAAAGAGACACAAGACAAACATCAGCGAAAAGATGCAACAAAAAAAACATGTTCCACACAAAACCCACCACATCTTCCAAGATCCCTTAATAAATTGTTAAGAAATGTACCCTAACTTGTAGAAGGATCCCTAAAAAGGTTTAAGTCAAGCTTTACCGGTGACCGCAAAACCTACAAACCCTAAACCCTAAGCCCTAAGCCCTAAACCCTAAACCCTAATCTGACCCCTTAATTAAAGGGTAGAACAGGTTTGGATCCCCAGGTAACCCTAAACCCCTAAAACCTAAACCCCAAACCCCTAAACGCCTAAACCCTAAACCCCTAAACCCCTAAACCCCCTAAACTCTAAAGCCTAAACATGGCTTAACTTAACCCTAAGGGTCCATGTACTTAAATAGTAGAACATTGGCCCTAAAGTACCCATATAGGGACTACATTAAGGCAAATGTTCTACTATGTGGGCACATGGACCCTTAGGGTAAGGTAAGTTCCTCAAGTTGAAGGATCTTGGAAGATCTCGGGCTTCAAAATCGCCAGCCCTCCGGAGCCCTGAGACTCCCCAAACCTCCTCAACTTAGGGTTTAGGGTTTAGGGTTTAGGGTTTAGGGTTTAGGGTTTAGGGTTTAGGGTATCTTAAGTCACCAGATTTAGGGTTCGGGGTTTAAGGCTCAGGAACTCTAGGGCTTAGGGTTTAGGAACTCTAGCGTTGGTGCCCTAAAAGGGTCCATGCACCCAAATAGTATATGGGAGTTTCCGAAAATAGGGGGTACCTTATTGGGGGTCCTTATAATATGGATCCTACTATTTAGGGTACTATATTAGGTCCCCTATTTTCGGAAACCCCCATATACTTTGGCCCCAAAGTACCTATATGGGGACTACATTCAGGCCAAAGTATATACTATTTTGGTACGTGGACCCTTAGGGTTAGGGAAGTGCACCCTAAGTTGCTTTAAGGAGGCCTCCATGATTCTAGGGTTTAGGGGCCTTTGGGATTTAGGGAGTTTAGGGCATACCTTGAAGGGACATTCATGAAGGAGTTGTGGAGGGTTTAGGTCATACTTGAAGAGAACCCTAAACCCTAAGCATTGTGCTGTCCTCGGTTTCGGGCTCGCCCTGATTCTCTGGCTCGCCGGGAGCAGCCTCATCCGGAAGCGGCACGTCCATGCCGGAGGCCTTTGCAGGGACATGAGGGAAACGGGTCAGGATTTAAGATTTATGGCTGCATCAAATCACCCAGAGACTCCAATATCCCTTGACTAAGGAATATACCTTAAATCATATTAGGGATCCTACTATGATTTAAGGTGTATTCCTTAATTAAGGGATAATGATATTGGAATCTCTGGGTGAGGGAAACGGGTCAGGATTTAAGATTTATGGGCTGCATCAAATCACAAGCCTGGAGCCTGAAGCACAAAACCGGTGTCGTCAAAACATGAGAATCGTCCAGCCGCAACCCCATATCGTAAGCCTGACCCAATAGATGAGGCTGAAGTGGTCATTTTGGACGGCGGCCATAAGTTATGTGCCTTTTTGCGCCTCGGCTGTCTATGAATCTATGGTCTATGTCTCCATATAGTAGAAATTTGGGCCTCAAGCGGGTCCCTCCATGTACAGATACTTGAGGGTCTGAGTATGGGCACATGGAACCTTACAAGGGCAATCGTTGAACTCGAGCGTCTAACACGGTGACTGTCCCTAAACCCTAAACCCTAAACCCTAAACCCTAAACCCTGAAGAAAAATAAAAGGGCTGTCGCTTCCAGGCCACATCTTCTGAGCCGCAAAACAGCATGTAAAGCCTTAAAGAGCAGAATGGGTTTAGGGTTTAGGGTTTAGGGGTTTAGGGTTTAGGGTTTAGGGGTTTAGGGTTTAGGGTTTAGGGTTTAGAGCAGAATGAGGCTGTGGGGTGTGTTTGTGTGGCTCCCCTTGGTCTTTCTCAGTTTTATGATGCCCTGTTATATTTTAATGTAAGGGCCTAGACTCGGGCGTGGAGTATAATCTAGCATAGTTCCAATGGGACTACAAGACGACCGCATCAGTATTTATTCCATAGATAGATATACCATGGCCGATAACCATCACCTTCCACATACTACAGTAGCACACTGATCAGCCGTTGTAGGCAGCACCACCATCGCATCATAGTTCAAAGCAGCAGCTTGACAAGGGACAGGGGCTTAGTAACCACATGGAAACACTGAATATTCAAATTGCTTACAAAGAATACCGAGCATACCAGCGCAGTTCTTTGATAATCACAAAGAACGACATGAACAGGACAAGTTGCTAGCAACGGCAAGACTTCTCCAAGATCTGCACCAGCTTAAGGACGAACCCAAACCTTCCTACCAACCTGCATCCGCAGCACAGCATGCAATGCTAACCCCACAAAGGCCCTAAACCCCGAACCCAAAGGCCCTAAAGCCTAAACCCAAAGGCCCTAAACCCTGAACCCAAAGGCCCTAAAGCCTGAACCCCAAAGGCCCTGAACCCAAAGGCCCTAAACCCTGAACCCAAAGGCCCTAAACCCAAAATCCTAAAATTTTGTCCCCCTCACTCTCCGAGACCTCCTCCACAAAACTTTCCGTCTCCAGGCTCTGCTGCGTGGCCTCTGGCTCCAGCATTGACACCTGGCAGGGAAGATGGTGGGGTTCCGGCTATGCTCGCGTTTAGGGTTTATAGGGTTTAGGGACAAGGGTTTAGGATTTAGGGTTTGGAGTTTAGGGTTTAGGGATAAGGGTTTAGGTTTCAATTATGCTACTTGGAGGTTCATGGGACCTAGTACGTACAGTTATAAGTATCTTGACCGGGGTTATAAGTACCTGCAAGGATCGTTATCCTATAATTTCTGGCAACTAAATCCCATGTACCTTCAAACAGAGCTTAGGGCTGCGGGTGCGCGTCGGGACTACTGAGGTATCTAGGTTAGGTCAGGTTTACACCAAGACCTAAAGTGCAACAGCTATTTAAATAAATGTGCTGGCATATAACTCGTACAAGCCTGAAGAGCAGACCGCGCTGCCCTTCACCGCATGGAACTTCAGCTAGACCGCAAGGAACGAAATGACCAAATAGTTCGTTAAATAGTGATCACAGCGGTTCTGGTTTCGGTTTAGGGTTTAGGGTGTACCTCAAGGGTTCGGGGTCTCGGGCTTCTTACGTATTACCGATATAAGTCTTCAGCGCAAGCAAAACTTTGCCCAAACCCTAAACCCTAAACCCCAAACCCTAAACCCCTAAACCCTAAACCCTAAACCCCAAACCCTAAACCCTAAACCCTAAACCCCTAAACCCTAGACCCTAAACGTGCCCAAGGTTTGATGGTGTTGGAGTCGGGGAAGTATCTGACATTTGCAAGCTAGGGCCTGGGTAAAGGAAGGAGAAGCCATGCATACCAACCAAACCCTAAACCCTAAGGGGGTTTAGGGTTTAGGGTTTAGGGTCTGGGGTAAATCAAGGAGAAGCCATGCATACCAAGAATGTGAAGGGACATACGGCTCAGGGTTTAGGCGGCTTAACTAACCAAAACCCTAAACCCTAAATGCCCAACCCTAAGCTACCCGCATTTACATGCTTTCCTTGACCAACCCCTTTTCCAAAATCCACGATGTTGACGAAATAGCTGTGAAGTTCAAGGGAGTCTCTGACCCACTCCCGATTGCGCTCTGTGCTCAGAAATATCTTGAGGCAGTCCCTTAGCCACAGTTGGCACAAGCTGGGATCAGCAACGACCCACCGTCGGCAGACGCCGCAGGAGCAGCGAAGAGATCACAAACGTCTCACCCTAAACCCTAAACCCTAAACCGTCTCACAGGCAAAAGATCCATCGCCAAGACCCTTATAGTAGCCCTTATAGAACCCTTTAAGGAACCCTTTAAAGGAACCCCCAATACCCTATTCTAATTATTAAGGACCCAGAAAAAGGTCACGGCAGGCACAAGGTCTCTCAACCCTAAACCCTAAACCCTAAACCCTAAAGCCTAAACCCTAAACCCTAAACCCTGAAGCCTGATCGGCAGGCACAAGGTCTCTCAACCTTGACTGTTACCTTCCAGGCTCCGAGTCTCTGCCACTCGGGCCTGTGCCTGACTCTGAGCCCTAAGCCCTAAACCCTAAGCCCTAAGCCCTAAACCCTAAACCCTAAACCCCTAATCATCCCAGGAGCCTCGACGTCGGCAGGGATCATTCAAATTTCAGCTCCCAGTGCTGCGAGGCTTAGAGTGATCGAGTCATATTTGTTGTTCTTACTTGACTGTTTAACAGTTACCCGGGTTTAGGGTTTAGGGTTTAGGGTTTAGGGCTGATGTGAACCCTGACCGTACTTGGAGGCTCGTGGGACTTAAGAAGCCAGGTTAAACTAGTTGCTAAGTCCCATGATCCTTTTAGTAAAAGCCCTGAGCCGTAAACCCTTGAAGGATCCCTTAAACGGAACCCTTTCTGGGACTAAAAGTGCCCTTGAGAAGAACCCCTCAACGCTAAACCCTAAGGCTCTAAGGGTTACGGTGGGCAAAACCCTAAACCCTAAACCCTAAACCCTAAACCCTAAACCCTAAACCGCCTGTGTTTGACAACCCCTGGCCACAAGTCCTCAGATCTCAATCCCTAAATGGGGATTTCTCTGAATTAAGGTCCCTTGTAAAAGGTCCCCAATATAGTACGGCATTCTTATAAAAAGGACCCTTGAAAGGGACCCTGATGTAGAGATTTACCCAGATGTTTACAGAAGCTCATTCACGTTTTTTGGGCTTGGTGGTTAGGGTAAGATCTGTACAACATGAAGAGCCCAAAAATAGCAGCAGGGCATTGGGACTATGAGCCATAAGGAGTTACAATCACTCGTTGTTCCGACTTCTGCACACTATTTTGACGTTTCAGCCTGGGCCTACACCTTCAACCCTCAAGCCACAAACCCTAACTTCCTGAGCTCGCTTAGCTAGAGCCAAGAATCCTGTCCTTGAGGCTGCGGTTGCCGACAAGGAGTTTAGTCCCCAAAGGCTCCATTTACCGTTATAGTAGTTACTTAAGCCCGAAAGGGGCCCCTATACAGGTACTTTAGGGCTTAAGTATCTACTATAAAGGTACATGGAGCCTTTGGGAGTCGTTATGTGAAAAACGGCCTTCTGCTTCAGGGTTTAGGGTCTAGGGTTACTGATAATGAGTAGCCTGGGGAGCGTACCTGTGGTATGTATGTAACACAGCAAGCCACGTTTATGTATTTGGATCCCTTTAGGGGCTTTAGGGTTTCGGGTTTAGGGCTGAGGGATTCGAATCTGAAAGCCCGCAACCCTAAACCCGAAAAGCCCACCTCCTCTGTCTTGCTGCTTTCTTCCTGGGATCTGCTGAGTGGCGGAGTCTCTTCCTGCTGCACCTGGCTGTTCTTTAAAACTTGAGTTAGAAGAAACTACAGGTGGGGAGCTTAGGGCAATTAAGGCTTCTATAAGGCTTCCATACGGTATATAGACCTTCTATAAGGCTCCCATAACGGTAACTACCCACCTGAGCATGTCCTAGATTGAGGGTTCATCAGGGTCGGTGAGGGATTCTTAGGAAGTTTAGGGTCTACTCAAAGGATGATGGGACTTTCTGACTAGGGTTATAGTTTTAACCAACTAAGGTAACCAAACTTACGATTGCGTATAGCCCAAATGAAGGCAGTAGTAACCTTACTTACCAAGTCCAATGATCCTCCAGGTGCCCTTACTATAAAACCCTAAACCCTAAACTCTAAGGACCCCATTGAGCTATCCTCCAGGTGCCCTTATGCCCTTACTATAAAACTCTAAACCCTAAACCCTAAGGACTCAGGACCCCTTAAAGCTATCCTCCAGGTGCCCTTACTATAAAACCCTAAACCCTAAACCCTAAGGACCCCTTTAAGATATGCATGTTGGATGTTTGTTGTCGAGAAGCGAGGCGGGCACACGTGGCGGCTGTAATTATGAAATCACAAGCAGAATGGGTTTAGAGTTTAGGGTTTAGGGTTTAGGGATGCCGGGATGGCTCCGTAATCTCTGAGGTATGCATAATATGTATACTTCAGATGATAATCTTGGTCGAAGGGTTTTAGAATGTTAGAGTCTTTGGCGCCATTTCGCGGAGGACGGTATCGGATCCTGACCTGGATGGGCCGCAAAGCTTAGAACATCTTGCACCCCCGCTCAAACTTTAAGACGGTACATCACGTAAATTATACCCTCTCAAACCCTTGAAGCCGTTACGTTTGATCGCTTCACACGATCTAGGCCATGGGAGTTGACGTGTCGCTACCCTATAAACCCTATACCCTAAACCCTATACCCCTGCTAAATAAACCAAGTCCGGCCGCTGCTTGTCTGACGTTTGGTGCGCGCTGTACTTGTCTCGGGTCCGTCTTTGCCGAGCTGCTACTTCTTGCAGTTAGGGTTTACGGTTTACATCTTGCACCGTCGCGCTAAGGATGTTGATTGACAAATTTAAACGTGTCATCTTATGGTCAAGCTCCAAGTATGTTAAGCCTGCTGCTTGGGAACCTTCCACCCCGCAAAGCCAGGAAACGCCCAATTAAGCCGGAAATCTTGAACCTCAAACCTTATAAACCCTAAACCCTAAACCCTAAACCCTAAACCCCAAACCCCAACTCATGAACTCTGAAGCCCTAAACTTGCCCCAAACCCTAAACCTCTAAACCTAAACCTTCACCGTCGCTTCGGGCAGGCCTAGACTCCCAGCGGCTCCTCGGGCTTGCATTTTAAGAACTTGTGGGCACCACGTTATCGAAGGTTTGCTGAAACGGTTTAGGGTTTAGGGTTTAGGGTTTAGGGTTTAGGGTTTAGGGTTTAGGGTTTAGGGTTTAGGGATGAAGACGAGCACAGCCCCGAAACTGAGCTTTCTCGAAACGGGGTGGCTGCTGATTGCTACAACGACCACTTGTTGAAGGGTGCGCAGCCGTTACTCAATAGCAGCTGGTTCCTGCTCCGAGTGTTCCGCTTCCGCTTAAACCTCCTCTTCCTCCTCCAACTCCTCTTCCGGTTGCTCCTGCTCCCAGGTAACAACAGAACCATCGCCCAAAACTGCTGCAAAGCATCTTTCAGAGGCTTGGATCTGCTGCACATTCTTTAGCTGATCCTGCACGGCACGACTGCCACCACCACGGCCAGCAGCACCCCAGGTCACGACAGATCTATCGCCCAGAATGGCAGCAAACGCGCGGGAAGTGGCTTGGATCTGCTGCACATTCTTCAGCTGCTCCTCTACAGCACTGCTGTCACCTCCGTCGTCAGGATGACCCCAGGTGACAACGGATCCGTCGCCAGCAATGGCGGCAAACGCGCGGGAAGTGGCTTGGATCTGCTGCACATTCTTCAGCAGGTCCTGCACAGCACGACTGTCACCACCGTAGCGAGAATTACCCCAAGTCACGACAGATCGATTGGCAAGGATGGCAGCGAAGGCGAAGGAAGTGGCTTGGATCTGCTGCACAGTCGTCAGCTGATTCTGCACGCCACTACTGTCACCACCGTAGAGAGAACTACCCCAGGTCACAACCGAGCCATCGCCAAGAATGGCAGCAAAAGCACCTTTACAGGCTTGGATCTGCTGCACGTTCTTCAGCTGATGCTGCACTGTGCTACTGTCGCCACCATGGTGAGCAAAACCCCAGGTGACGACCGATCCATCGCCAAGAATGGCAGCAAAAGCACCTGCCGTGGCCTGGATCTGCTGCACGTTCTTCAGCTGATGCTGCACTGTGCTACTGTCGCCACCAAGGTAAGCAAAACCCCAGGTGACGACCGATCCATCGCCAAGAATGGCAGCAAAAGCGTTTGTAGCAGCCTGGATCTGGTGCACATCTTTCAGCTGGTCCTGCACAGCACGACTGTCGCCACCATCAGCCCCCCAGGTTACGACCGATCCATCACCAAGGATGGCAGCAAAAGCGCTGCCAGAGGCTTGGATCTGCTGCACAGTCGTCAGCCGATCCTGCACAGCGCTACTGTCACCGCCATTGGAAGCAGCACCCCAGGTCACGACGGATCCGTCCCCAAGAATTGCAGCAAAAGCTTGGCGGGTTGCCTGAATCAGATGCACATTATTCAGCTGATCCTGCACTGCACTGGTGTCACCACCAAAGCCGGAATCACCCCATGTGATGACTGACGTGTCGCCAAGAATGGAAGCAAAAGCACGTTCAGTGGCCTGAACTTGAACTTTGCTTATATGTAAAACCAGTGAAGCACCATCCTGCAGCCGGGCACGCTTGATCGGTGCACAAACATCCAGAACACCTCCAGATGAGTCCACCAGCCGCCCTTTCCCCACTTCGAGCGCCGTTTCCGCCCGAAGTTTCAGTGCTCCCACTTCTTCGTCCAAGCAGGCTTTCACAGTAGCTGTCCTGCCACTGAGCAATCCAACTTGAAAGGTAATCGACATAGCGCACGGCCGAAAGACGCCGAATGCCTTAAGCCGGCTTTGGGATGTAGGCCATCTTACCTTCGAGTGCAACATGTATGTATGCCATACGGAGACCATAGGTGGGACAGGAATCGTCTGAGTGATTGGGACTGCATGCAGTCGTCATGGCTGTGGAGTTTTAACGAGACCCCAAACAGAAGCAGCACATGGCCACATAGGAAATCCTGCAAACATCCGGTAGCTCCGCAGTACTCCAGGACACCTTGCTCAGCTGCGAAGCCACATATAAACCCTTTCACAAGTCCCACTTCGGCCCCTCATGGTGTGATAAGAAACTCTGACCCTATGACCCCTAAAGACTACGGCTCATACAATTCAGGGTTTAGGGCTCATATAAAGCACCCTAATCAAAACCTTGGATAACTTTGGCTTGTAAATTCAGCTTCCTTTGTTAAGAGTACTACCTCCGCTTTAAGACCCTGCTGGGACTTGATCCAGCCCCGACAGGCGAACCCTAAACCCTAAATCCTAAACCACACCTAGAGTATCCTGAAGAAGGAACCCTGAACCCCTAAACCCCTAAACCCTAAACCCTAAACCCCTTTAAGCAGCCCACCAAGTCCCATGAACCTCCAAGTAATGTAGGGGCCTGAATAATTGGAAGAGGGTTTTTTGGGCTCCTTTAAAGGGTTCCTTAAAGGGTTCTAGGGCTACTATAAGGGTTTAGGGTTTGAGGGGCCTGGGCTCCTTTAAAGGGTTCCTTAAAGGGTTCCTTAAAGGGCTACTATAAGGGTTTAGGGTTTGAGGGGCCTCAATAATTGGAATAGGCAAGGAACCCTAGGGAATAATATTGGTAATTATTCTTGGCTGACTTCTGAACCCCTCCAAAAAGTTAAACTTTTAGCGCCTTATTATAGTTCATATAGAAGCCCCAAAAGTTAAAGTCCTAAGAGCCAACCAGAAGAACACAGAGGATTTAGGCTTCCAAAGTAGGTCCCGATTGAACCCCCCGCAGGCGTCACCTCGTTCAGCTGGCCCGTGTCGTCGAGGAGCGCTGTTGAAGCTGCCTCGGGGGTTTGCTGGTTTAGGGTTTAGGGTTTCGGGTTTAGGGTTTGGGGTTCAGGGTTTAGGGTTTAGGGTCTTTGGGTTCAGGGCTCCATGGGTTAAGGGTTTGGGTTAAAAAGGCCTTGAGCTGGGAGGCTTTAGGGTTTAAGGTGTAGGGTTTAGGGCTTATAGGATGGAGTGGGGCTTGACGGCTTAATGGCTTGAGCCGGGAATGCGGCTTTTCAGTACACTGCAGAATGATTCTAAACCCTGAACCCTAAATGAGGGAATGCTTTTTGTTGATGACCCGTGCCCCTATTCACTTGGCTGACTCCTGAACCCCTCCCAAAAGCTAAACTTTTCCCCTTTTAGCCTACTCGTTAAGGTTTATAGCGAGAGATAACAAGTTTTGGTCGTAAGAGCCAACCAGAAGAACGCCAAACTTATGGTCAAGGCTTTGGGGCTTCGGGTTTCGGTTGTCAGGTTTAGAGCTTTGAAATTAGCATCTGGGTTTAGGGTTTAGGGCTTTGAAATTAGCATCTGGGTTGGAGGATTCTTCCTTTGCCTGAAACCCTGTTCTTGACCCAATGCTCACCTTCGGGGCCAAGACCCAAGCAGGAATGTCAATACAGCAGTACTACTTATTCAGGCCCTACATCAAGAACCCTATGGGACAATGTTTGAAAAAAAACCCAAAAAAACCTGAACCCTAAACCCAAAGCCCTTATAGATTCCTTTAAAGGAACCCTTATAGATCACCTGAAGGAATCCCCCACGAAAGCCCTTAGGCTGCCTCTGCCTCTGGGTGGTCACCGCTTCTGAGGCCCTCGTCCTGCAAAGCTTTTCGGCTTCAAGGTGTTAGGGTTTAGGGTTTAGGGTTTAGGGTTTAGGGTTTAGGGTTTAGGGTTTAGGGTTTAGGGTTTAGGGTTTAGGGTTTAGGGTTACCTGGGGATGCAAAAACCAACGTACTGCTTTAAGGCTTCTACCCTCTATTTAAGGTCATAACCTACCATTTGGTAGGGTTTGGGGTCGCAGGTAGGGATCGGGGCTAAGGGTTTGGGGTTTGGGGCTTGGGGGCTTGGGTATAAGGAGTGTAGCATACGATTTTTGTTCCGAGTTTAGGGGTCAGGCCTTTGACTGCGATTACTTGGAGGTTCATGGGACTTAGTAACTAGGGTGATAAATAAGGTAACTAAACTTATAACTACTTCTAACCCCAACTAAGGTACTTATAGCTCTACTTACTAAGTCCCACGAGCCTCCATGTAGGGTTTAGGGGTTTAGGGGCATATTTGAGAAATTGCTCCCTAAACCCTAAACCCTAAACCCTAAACCCTTCGGTGTGCAAGCGGAAAACCCACTGGCTGGGAAATTCTATCTACAAAGCGAGGGGCTCCTTACGGTTTAGGGTTTAGGGTTTAGGGTTTAGGGTTTAGGGTTTAGGGTTTAGGGTTTATGAAATTTTATGGTATGCCAATAGTAGGCAAGGTATTGGATACTCTAATGTAGGGGCCTGAATAATTAGAATAGGGTCTTGGGGTATATAGTACTATAGTTATAACAAGGAATCCCCCAAACTAGTATAGGTAATTGTTAAGGCACCTATATATGATGTTTAGGGTTTAGGGGAGGTGTTCCTTGTTTGAAGGCTGTGAAGTCCCTAGGATGCCCAGTAACCCGGGAATATGACGAGCTAGCCTTTTTGTATTGGGTAGTTAAACCTACACCTTAAACCCTAATAGTTTTATAAGGAACCTAAGACCACAAATAAGGGGAAACAGGGCCCATTGGTAGACCTACTGTCGATGATATAAAATCCTGAATTACCTTAACGACACTTAACTTTGGGGATTATGGTATCTTCCTTGTTATGGGTAATGCAGGGTTTATATCATCAACCGTAGTAACCCTAAACCCCCACAGCTATAAACCCTCAGGGCTGAAAACCTGAAGCCCTAACGCCTAGGTAATCCTAAGTCTCTGAAATGCTAAAACTCTCTCTTAAGAAGGGCCCACGGCCCAGTTCCCCTGAACCCCAAAATCCCAAAATCCCTGAACCCTTAAACCTCGGTTCAGGGTTTACTTGGAGATTCATGGGGCTTAGTATATCTTAAAAGCCCACAGCCCAGTTCCCCTGAACTCCAAAATCCCCAAACCCCTGAACCCTTAAACCTCGGTTTGGGGTTTACTTGGAGGTTCATGGGACTTAGTGACAGGGTTAGATTTTACAAAAGGTAACTATACCTATAATTACTTATGACCCCAATTAAGG
>CAJNDV010017646.1:56298-69567 GCA_905221635.1 Symbiodinium sp. CCMP2456 | reverse complement strand
GACATTTTCAGGTGGGTAGTGACCGTGATAGGGTCCTTATAGAAGGTCTATAGACCCTGCAGAAGCCTTATAGAAGCGCTATATACCCTAATCTCCCCACCTGTAGTTTCCTTTACAAACCCTAAACCCCTAAATAAACCCTACACCCTAAACCACTTGACCCTAAACCCTATAAGCCCTAAACCACTTAACCCTAAACCCTAAGCCCAGGATTTCTGCCTCCCTGGCTGTTTTCGCTGCTTTCCTCGCTGCCAGGGCCGGGAGCCTCAGGGGCATCCCTGCTCTCCAAGGTGAGGAACCTAGTATAGGGGCCTTAATACATGAACTGGGGTTTAAGGTTTAGGGGTTTAGAGTTTTAGGGTTTAGGGTTTAGGGTTTTAGGGTTTAGGGTTTAGGGTTTGGGGTTTAGGGTTTTAGGGGTTAGGGTTTTAGGGTTAGTTTAGGGTTTAGGGTTTAGGTTGTACCTATACTACGGCTGATGATCCAAATTTTGCATTACCCATAGCATGGAATTTAGGGTCCTTAAGGTAATGCAGGATTTACATCATCAACAGTATTTTTGGGGGGTTCCTTATTATAATTATAGTATCATGGGCCCCAAAACCCTATTCTAATTGTTAAGGCCCCTATATTAGGCATCTGACATAAATGGCCAATACTATTCCATTGGGTTGCTCAAGTTTAGGGTTTAGAGTTTAGGTGTGATCTGAATAACCGAATAACGTATTAGTGGTCCACCACCCAACTTTCCGATTGTTTGGGGCTCTAATAACGTAGCCTTATTCCAGCAGTTTGAACTTTGCTCCCATGGGTATTTGGCAAGCGAAAATAAGGTGGTTCTGAGGCACTAGGGTCTAGGGTTCAGATGACGAGGGGGAAATCCTATAAACCCTAAACCCTGATAACGAACTTTGCTGCCCTAAGCCTTAAGCCCTAAACCCTGATAACGAACTTTGCCCCAAGCGCATCTCGAACTTTCCATCTTCGGCGGCTTATGACGACAGCGATCCTCCAGCCCCCCGCAGATGACCTAGCTAGCCTCCGCCGGAACCTTTATCAACCAAGTAGCCCTGGACCATAATATAGGGGCGTAAATAATTACCTATACTACTTTGGGGGTTCCTTCCTATGCTTATAGTATAATGGGACGCAAAAGCCCCATTCTAATTGTTAAGGCCCCTTTTTTACATTCTATTGAGGGTTCCAGGACTTCAAGCTATCTAAGTTTCGGAGATTGGAGTTTTCACCACGCTCTGCCGGTCATCCGACCCCAATCTTCTTCTCAAGTTGAGCGGTTTAGAATCCAGGATCTAGGATGTAGGAGGTGAGAGTACAGGATTTCAATGTTTAGGGTTCGGAGATTAGGTTTAGGCATTTGGCCTGTTGGGTTTAGGGTTTAAAGGGTTTAGGGTTTCGAATATGGGCGCCACGTACCCTACCATGTTCCCCTTCAGACAGTTCTACGCTAAACCTTAGTCAGTGCAGCCTAAACCCTAAGCCCTGAACCCTAAGCCATAGTTGGTAAAACTTAAAGTCCAGCCTAGCCTCAACAATCTCCGGACTTCTCTTACGGTTCAGATAAGATTTGAAGCAGATGTTTGTTGGGGACTCGTTGATGCTCTTCTGTGCAGTTTATCGTTGTGCAGACTTGCTGAGGATTCAGCTTCGGTTGCTTGGCTGCAGGAAGCCGCCACCGTGGTTTAGGGCGAAGGGTCTGAAGGGTTTAGGGTTTAGAAGGGTTTAGAGTTAAGGGTTGGGGGTCTTAGGGTTTAGGGTCTTAGGGTTGAGGGTTTAGGGTCGAGCGACAGGGATGCAGCGAGAGGAAGGGAGAGTGAGAACAAAGCAGCTATTGGCCGAAGGAAGAGCATGCCACCCACAAAATACTTAAGACCATAACTGATGAATGAGAAGACACACACAAAGAAGCACGAGGGAGAGAGACGGAGACAGAGAGAGAGAGTTACTTGCAACAGACGGCTCTGCGTTTGATGCAGCCAGGTCAGCAACGACTAAGTCGAGCGCAGCCCTTTCCGCTACAGTCCAATATGGAGTGCGCGCTCGTGACCCCTCCCGTACACCTGCAGAAAGAAAGACAGAGCGCCAAAGACAGAGAGAGAGAGAGAGAGTGACAGAGAAAGAGAGAAACCGATAAAGAGAGAAAGAGAGAGAGAGAGAGAGAGAGAGAGAGAGGCAGAGAGAGAGAGAACGCATTCTTTCGGGTTGAGGGTTTCGGTAGGAGCATTGGTCCCCACCGGCACCCCATCATTGCAACTTACAATCTTGCTTTGTAGCACAAGCCTTGCTAGGTAAACTGCATCACCCTATAGGTCCTAATCAGGAAGCAGGTTAAGTTTGACGAATGGTCCACTTTACTATCCTCAAGAATGAAGCTCAGGCTGCTCTCAGTTGTTGGGCGTCATAATGCCGGTTTAGGGTTTAGGGTTTAGGGTGGAACCCACGGTGTCTTCTTTGGACTGCCAGAGGGCAGCAATGCCACGTTGCTGAGGATGAACGCTTTTCCCATCTGCTGCACCGTCTCAGCAGCCTGTCGTACAACTTCATTAGTTTCAAAAGGGTTTGGTGTACAGTACAAGATAATCATGAGGGAATACGATTTGTAAGTACGCTAAGCCCTAAACCCTAAACCCTAAAGCCTAAAGCCTAAAGCCTAAAGCGTAAAGCCTAAACCCTAAAGCCTAAAGCCTAAAGCCTAAACCCTACACCCTAAAGCCTAAAGCCTAAACTCTAAAGCCTAGAGCCTAAACGCTAAACCCTAAAGCTTAAAGCCTAAACGCTCAACCCTAAAGCTTAAAGCCTAAACCCTAAACCCTAAACCCTAAACCCTAAACCCTAAACCCTAAAGCCTTAAGCCTAAACTCTAAAGCCTAGAGCCTAAACACGAAACCCTAAAGCCTAGAGCCTAAAGCCTAATTCCTAAACCCTAAAGCCTAAACCGAAACCCTAAACCCTAAAGCCTAAACCGTAAACCCTAAAGCCTAAACCCTGAAGCCTAAAGCCTAAACCCTAGACCCTACACCCTACACCGTGGTGGATTCCCCCATAGCAGAGTAGGGTTTAGGGTTTAAGGTTTAGGGTTTAGGGTTTAGGGTTTAGGGTACAGGGAGCTGAGGCTGCAGTTTTGGGTTGAGGTTTAGGGTTTTGGGGTTTAGGGTTTAGGGTTTCATGGTTCATGGTTTAGGGTTTGGGGTTTAGGGTTTAGGGTTTCATGGTTCATGGTTTAGGGTTCAGGGTTTAGGGTTTCAGGGTTGAGGTTGATTTTAGGTCACGTGGAAATCAGGGATCCAGTAAGAAACGGTCATACGTACCGGTAGTTGCGGGGGAGTTTGAGTTACCGCACTTATAACCCTACTTGGAGGTTCATGGGTAGTTATAAGTAGGGTTATAAGTAGGATATCTATGCTTAATTATAACCTATATTAGGGGACTTATAACTCCACTTATCACTACCCATGAACCTCCATGTATACTTACCAAGTTTTAATCCTTTTAGTGTAGGTTGCAGGAAAGGGCTTTGATTTGGGGTTCTGGACGTTTGGGAGCTGCTTAAAGCAGGAATCAGTGCAAGGTCTTTCTGAGATGGACATAGACGATCGACGAATATACACATAAACAATAGATGTGTATTTAAACAAACAGTTAAACGAATACACAGGTCCATAAACAGGTCAGCAAATAGATGAACAACTAAACGAGCCATTCTAAAGTCAACAAATTTAGCAGATATAATCAATAAAAGACATGTAGATGACAACATGAACAACTCTCACACACACACACACTCTCTCTCTCTCTCTGTATATACAGATATATGCATTGTGTGCGTGAGCTTTACGAGCTGGTGTTTCTCTGGAGCGTAAGCTAGAAAACCCGAAAGCACAACAAAGACTAACCTCCCTAAATCCCTAAAGCCCTAAACCCCAAAGCCCAAACCCTAAACCCCCAAAAATCTGAAGCTTCAACAACACTCAACCCTAAAACCCTGAATCTTAAGCCGACACCGGCTCAAACCCTCCCTAGAGCCTTTAGGCCCCTCATGGTACCTTTCCTAGGTAATATTAGCGCCCTTTAAGGGGACCCTACTTCTGGCTCTCTTTGAAGGGACCTTATTGAGAGGGTCTACATCCCCAAAAGTCCCCTCATAATCCTAATTCCCTAAACCCTCAACCCTAAACCCTAAACCCTAAACCTTAGACCCTAAACCCCCAAACCCCTAAACCCTAAACCCTGAACATCGGAGATCACTCTTGAAGAGGTTACGCCTGGGGGCGGGAGTTTGGGGCCGATTCGGGCCCGGGCTTGGCGGGTCTGGGTTTGGGGGTCCACAGCAACTATGTAATGTAGGGGCCTTCAGAATTAGAAGAGGGCTTTGGGGTAGTATACCCCAAGTAGTATGGGTAATGATTTAGGCCCCTAGATAAGGGAAACGCGTAGAAAGAAAATCTGATCAGGCACTCACAATTAGTGAATGAGTCTAGCGTATGCTGATTCGCCCCTTACCGCTAAACCTGAAAGTCCAAATTAAGGAGCACCGGCTTATGCACGCTGTCAGCTTCGCCTCCCATCTTGGCTCGGCTGCTCTTGCGAACCCTACTAAACCCCAGACCCTAAAACCCCTAAACCCTAAACCCTACGAAAGATTAAATTAAACCGCCCGATGTTCGATCCGAAAGCCTCTAAGAACCGTTGAACTAGAGGAGCCCTAAGAACTCTTAAAGGGAATCTAACCACCCTTAAAGAAGCCCTGCAAGAACCCTTATAGGCACCAGAATGGTTAGACTGGGGTTTGGGGCGTCCATTTATAGTAAGATACGAAGAAGGCACCCCGAAGAAGGCTGCTTGCAGTTCTTCAGGGCCCCTACATTCAACCTCATGACAGACTGCCGGGAGCCGACTAATTAGTAGGCTGAGACAAGGGACTCTCACTCCGTAAGGAGTTCGAAATGCCGTAGGAAGGAGTTCTAGGGCAAGGTTCCCGAATTCCAAACGGTTTAGGGTTTAGGGTTTAGGGTTTCGTATCCCCCTCCAGGTCCTTCGTGTAAAGCTCTTTGATCTCTCTGTTGAGCTTCTCCATGTCCTGATTTAGGCAATGGCGGGCAGAACGCGGTTAAGGTTTAGGGTTTAGGGTTTAGGGTTTAGGGTTTAGGGTTTAGGGTTGAGAACGCTGGAAAGTTTAAGGCTTAGGGCTCAGGGTTTACCTTTTGTCTCCATTGTAGTTCCGTTTCTGGTTTAACCAGTTTTCTATTAAGCATTGTACAAGGTATCACCAAAAAGGAACTACAATGGAGACTATAGGTAGGGTGTAGGGATCCGCATGGTGGGCGAAAGGTATGGGGTTGAAGACTCGGGTTCTAGAGCTGGCGCATGAGGTGAGGGGCCCAGGGCCTAACATCGAAAGCTGAGTTTTGCAGGTTGGCGCAGTAAGAAAGAAACGGTTGCTCGTAGGTTGGCGCCAATCTTGATGTCGAGGTCTCAGCAATGTCACGACAGCTTTCTTTTTATGCAAAAGGCCAGGACTCTCCCTAAACCCTCTCTCTCTCTCTCCGGGGCATAGGGGCAGGTCAGTGCCCCGGGGTTGTCCTTTATCTTGATCTAGATTCGTCGCCGTGTTCGAAACCTTCTGCAATGCACTGAGTTCCAGCCCCTGGCCAGAATGACTTGTAAACAGGGGGAGCGACACGACTTGTAAAGGACCAGTGGTTTTGTGAGGGGGACAGCTTCCTCCTCGCATCGTGCTTCTTTGACAGGGGAACATCATTGCAATATCCTTTTGCGACTCTCTTTGACTAGGTCTTCACATTTCTTCGAGCATTGATGTTCCTGTGCATGTGTCCAAGCCGAATGTACGATTGTCAACGTCCTTTATCGCATACTTTACGGCCTTAGCCTTTTGACAATCTACATTCTTTTCTCACACCCCTGCGCCCGATAAAACATTGGGTGGGCCCTAAACCCTCTCTCTCTCTCTCTCCCTCTCTCTCGTCTACACGTGGGCTAAAACCCCTCTCTTTACGGTCCACGGCTGAGGTTTTGGAGGCTCAGGGGTGATCAAATCGACTTTAATTCTTCGGAGGTTCAGCGTTCTCATGGGTTTGGGTCACTTTACTAAACCTCTCCAATAATTTGCACGTATGGTAACCCTTACAGAACTCTGAAGTGAACCCTGCCCCAATCGGTATGAGACTGTATTTACAGCGGGAAACCAGGGATTACGGGCTCTGTGCAATCTCCCTATAGATTGCGAGGAGTGAACAGTTCTGGGGGCCCGCCCTGTGCTGAATTCCTTGACAGCTTGCCCGGCAAAAAAGGAATTGCGAAGTGGAAATCACCAATTTCTTGCGAGAAAAGACAGAACAGATTGCCGAAATCTGGATCGGGGATGAGTGGATTTAGGAGCTCAGAACTCTCCAAATCTTGAAGGCCGTGGTTGTAGTAAGGTCTGAATCCCCTAAATCCACTCACTCCCCACCCAGATTCTGGCAATCTCTTTTGTCTTCTCTGGCAAGCTATTGGTGAATTCCAACTTTTATTATCTATGCTTCTGGCAAGCTACTGGGAAACTCGCAGGTGCAAGGTCGCTTTGGCCGGCAAGCTTGCAGAGGCTTTACGCAAGCAAGCTCGGAAGAGCAAAAGTGTAAGAGCAGCCGGTCAGTGGCACAGATACAAGCACCCCTAAACCCTAAACCCTAAACCGTAGGGTTTAGGGTTTAGGGTTTGGGGTTTAGGGTCTTGATCTTTCCAGTATTGGGTTCTTGTTCTGGAACTTAGCTTAAACCTAGGATACCGTAATAAGGAAGCCGGATTACTTGCTACAGATCCCTACTATAGTATAGCTTAAATTTTCCCCTAAACCCTAAACCCCTAAACTCTAAATAAACCCTACAACCTAAACCCTAAACCTGAACAACAACCTAGGAGTACGTAGGGCCCCTGAGCTTTCGACCCTCCCAGACCCAGCCTGGCCGACTTTGTTCAGCTTCCCCCGGCTGTTCTTCTCACCGGCCCAACTTTCAATGAGATGCAGGCCTCCGCCAGTTGAGGGTTCAGGGTTTAGGGTTTAGGGTTTTGGGTTTAAGGGTTTAGGGTTTAGGGTTTAGGGCTTAGGGCTTAGGGGCGTGCGATTAGCTACTACGATTAACCTCTTTTTTGCTGCGGGGCTACAATCAAATACATGGACTGACTACTTCTCTTTACTATTTACTGTTACTGTTCAGGGTTACCTCTCAGACATCCCATGACACGCTCCCTAACACACGTAAGATCGCTCAAGAACCATGCTCTGCAGGCAACCTCCACAAACCAAATTTGGATCCACGGGTCAACGAGAACACCGGCTGTGCTTGACTTGAACCCTAAACATGATTTAGGGTTTAGGGGTTTGGGGTTTATGGTTTAGCCTCCTTTTCCAGCAGCCCGGTCTATCCAAACACAACCCAACGCAACCCTAAACATCCCTAAGCCCTAAACCCTAACTTAAACGCTCGTGTTCAGCACGGCTTTCCAAACGCATTCGTTTTCCAAAGATCGGAAAGCTCTTTTGGAAGCACGTTCCATACTATACAGAGGAGTCGGAGTAATGAGTAATAGCACCATCCCCCCCATTTAGAGATTCAAGCTTGGAGGCGTACTTCAGTTGGCGGCGTCTTAGTCGAGAACTCGCTCCACTTTAAAACCGAAAGAACCCTAAACCCTAAACCCTAAACTGCCCGAAACACAAAGCCCTCCAACAGAAACTCCACGCAGCCGGCCTAGTCTAGGCCCGATTTCGTACAACTGCTTCTCCGCGGCCTGGGTCGTGCGTCGAGGAACGAGGGTTTTGAGCGTTTAGGGTTCAGGGTTTAGGGTTTAAGGTTTAGGGTTTTGAGCGTTGGGTTTGGGTTTAGGGTTCAGGGTTCAGGGTTTAAGGTTTAGGGTTTTGAGTGTTGGGTTTGGGTTAGGGTTTAGGGTTCAGGGCTGAGGGTTTAAGGTTTAGGGTTTTGAGCGTTAGGTTTGGGTTTAGGGTTCAGGGTTTAGGGTTGAAGGTTTAGGGTGTTGAGCGTTGGGTTTGAGTTAGGGTTCAGGGTTTAGGCTTTTGAGCGTTGGGTATGTGACTAACTTGTAGGGATATGTCGGATATGCCGCATGTGCATCTCAATGCTGATAGTTCTATAGAGATATGTTAAAGTCCTCCTTTAGGAAGTCTGCCAACCAGTAAGACGACAATAAACGAGCCTGAGAAGAACAGTGGAGGAAAGCAAAGACACCAAAATAACCCGTGATAAACTTATGACAAGAGCATGACGAAACCAAAAGACACGCCAGGAACAATAGTAGCGAAAGAGGACATGCATGGGAAAAGCTAGTACACGTGGGAACACAAAAGATGACCAGAGATAAATCTACGACAACATTTAAAACGAATAGTAACAACCCTTGTTCCTGCACTATAGTTATCATGCATCAGGAAAACGTGGTCTGGATGGTTGCCTCGAGTTTGCCTGATCTCCTCGTCTTCCTAACCGTTATCTGATTTCCTGTATGTAGGTAAATTTCAAATTCTGTATTTCTTTCTTCATATACTGTAGTACAATCACGTAAGAAGGAACTCTGAGGGATCAGTGTTAGCAAGTATTCCGGCTTGTTGAATTAATTAAAGCCCTGAGCCCTTAACACTAATCTCAAAATCTTGACCCTGCGCGGCCAGACACACTTCAAGGTCTTTCGGTGTTGGAACTGAGGTGCGACTCTTCCTCTGCTACATCGCTACCTCCTTAGAAGCTGTTGCGCCGCCGGATATCATCCAGCACCGCATTTCAACCAAAAAATTGAACCCAGTTAAGACTAGCACCCTCATGCCGATGCCCAGGATCTGTAAAAGGCACGAAGATGTTGGCAGCTGGCCCTCTTAGGGGCTGGGTACCCTTGCCCGAACAAAGCTTAACCTTTCTAGTTATGGTAGGGTTATACAACCCCAGAGGGTTAAAGGTTTCCTTCCCACCTCGTCAGCCCTTCTAACGGCACACTCTGTGGAATCTACGGGGCCCAGGCTTAGCCAATCTGGGCCCACATCAGACCGGACAAACTACACATCACGACACAAGTGATACACGACGCCCGGGAACCATAACGATAGAACCCTACTGTAGGGTAGGGGCCCAAATAATTACAATGAAGAATTGAAATTTGGGGTATATTATACTATAGTTGTCATAAGGATTCCCGAAATAGTATAGGCAATTATTAAGGCCCTATTTTACACTCGTGAGGTTCATACTCGCAGCAAGCCCTAAACCTCTGCGGTTCATCATTGAAGCCCTGCTGGCTGGGACTCCAGAGAGCACGAGGAAGTACTATGGTGGCCTGAATAATTAGAACAGGGCGTTGGGGTACCCCAAAGCATGATTTGCAAACAATCTAAATTCCTTCAGGCGATATTTTTAGTAGCCATACTGGCCCCTATAAACCTAAGCCCCAAACCCTATAGTAGATACCGAAATTCCGAGACCCCACACATCCCTAAACCCTTTATTCGATTCGGCTCTGTGGTCCTCGCCTGCCCCAGCCGAAACTTCATGGAGAAGGAAGCCACCTGGATCAGGAGATGTGAAAACTCGGACGGCTTAGGGTTTAGGGCCTTTGGGGCTTAGGGGCTGGCCTTTAAAGGTTGTGAACTTGAGGCGCCCCTGGTTGTTCAACTTTTCAATGGACCACTTTGAACGGTGCAAAACCCTCAACCCTAAACCCTCAACCCTGGAACTTCGAGATGTCGCACCTTGCCTTCACCTACTGGAACCTCGCCCACAGGTGGGGAGATATGGCGGCCCTGCTCCCTTCCAACATGGTAGGTCATCCTCTTGAGGGCTGGGCAGGTCACCTTTAACCTTTTGGGGTTTGTATTACCCTACCATAACTAGAACGGTTCACCTTTCTCGGGCTAGGGTACTCAGCCCCGAAGTACTAGTCGGTTAAGGCAGGCTTCCAACCCCAGCTTTCCAGCCCGACAGCTACACCTCAACAAGCTCGTGACTCAACGGATTTGGGGTTTGGTGCTTTTGAACCCGGAGCTGGTGCTTGGTAATGCCTGGAAGGGTTTTTTCCCTGGAAGGGTTTAGGGTTGAGGGTTTAGGGTTACCTCACGAAACCAAACCCTGAAACCCTACACCAGTCAGGCATCTAACCGTTTACTGCATCTGCGCGGGATCCGAAGCAGGCCCATAGTAACAGATCCCCCTAGTAAGCCTAAACTCAAAGTCGAAACCCTGGTTAGATCCACAAGCCTTGAAGTCTGAAGGGTTTAGGGTTTAGGGTTTAGGGTTTAGGCTTTAGGGTCTAGGGTTTAGGGTTTAGGGTATCTTGCTGCAGTAAGATAAGACCCTCAACCCTCCAAAAGACCCTACCTCCTCAGCATGAAGGATCACGAAACCCTAAACCTGAACTCAGGATTCCTTCTGAAGGATCCCTACGACAGCTTCAGGAACACATTCCTTATCTCAAAGCTGTTAGAAAAAACGGGCTGTAACCCGGAATTGCAGAGCTTGCAAACTGAGATTCAAGGACTTTGGTTGGGCTTAGGGCTAAGGGCGTAAAGGGGTTTAGGGTTTAGGGTTAAGGGACTATTTGCCGCCCCAACCCCAAAAGCCACCCTTCACCACAAAACCCACAAATTGGACTATATCATACCGTACTGTGCCGTACTATGCTATACTGCACTATACTGTACGATACCATGCGATACTTAGTTTACTACACGATCCTATTGCCACATCGGTGTATGCTGAGTTTGTAAACTAAGCGTCAGTTTGTTGTCGGATATGGGGGTTTCTGAAAAAAGGGGCCCTAAAAATGGCACCCTAACTTAAATACTGTACGAGGCTCCTTATTATAAGGACCCCAAAATAAGGTACCCCTAAACCCTAAACCCTAAACCCTAAACCTTGTTTTCGGAGACTCCCATGTCAGAAGGCCGAGGTGCGAAGCGGGCGGATAAGTGGTTCAGGCTCTAGGGGTTTAGTGCTTAGGGTTGTTTAGGGCTTTCGAAGTTCCAGAATACAACAGGGGCCTTAATAATTTGAAAAGGGTTTCAGGAAACATTCTTATGTAAGTATAACAAAGGGGGCATATTTGCAGCATAGGGACAAAAAAATAGGAACCCAATACCAAGCAATGTGATTCGCTATTAAAGCCTAGGGAGGCTGAGCCCGACAAAACAGATCAACCGCCCCCTGGAAGCAGAAAGTTAAAGGAAACTACAGGTGGGGAGTTTAGGGTTGATAGGGCTTCTATAAAGCTTCTATAAGGTATATAGACCTTCTTTAAGGATCCTATAACGAGAAACTACCCACCTGAAAATGTCCTAGACCAAACCCTATATGGTAAACCCAAAAAGTTGGGAAAGGACAACTAGTGCTGGGATTGCGTAGAAATTTGTCTTAGGGGATGCGGCTATTGAGTTTCCAACTTTGGGGCTTGTACCATAAACAGTTCAAACCCCCCTGTCCGGAACCCCTAAAGCCTAAACCCCCAAAGCCTTGTTGCATCCAGGCCTATTGCGACTGCCGGGACCCTAAACCCCAAAAGGTCAGAATCTTCCGCAGTTTCTGGCCTGCTGCCTGTACTGGTCCACACGGAAACTCGTCATGATTCCGCCTCGGCTTTGAATTGGGTTTTGGGCTTGGTGTTTCGGGTTTCGAGGCTCCAAGCAAAGTTTAGGGCTTCGGGGTTTAGAGTTTTGAGGGGTCTGTTATTTGGGGCTGTAGGTACTGTGCCGTAGTTTAGAGTCATGTTTGGGGGTCTAAATATAGCACACATATTTGCGGCTAATCATCCCGACTCCTACACCCTGAACCCTAGGGCTTAGGGCGTAAAGCCCTAGAAGCTTAGGATGTATCGCACATTATTCCGACCCCTCAACCCTAAATTCAGGGTTTCGACTCACATAATCGTAGGGATTAGGGTTTGGGCACGGCTGATGATATAAATCCTGCATGACCCATAAGAAGGGATATATCAGAATTCCCATAGTTTAGGGTCCTTAAGGTACTGCAGGATTTATATCATCAACAGTGTTTGAGCCCCTACATCAGCCCACTCCTAAAACCTAAAACCCTAAACCCCTAAACCCTAGACCCTTTTTGCATCCAGGACTCTTGCAAGCAGCCGGGAAACTCCACAAGACAGCGCGTAAACCCTCCATAGACCCGTAAACCCCTAAACCCTAAACCCTAAACCCTAAACCCCTAGACCCTAAACCCTAAACCCCTAAAGCCTAAACCCTAAGCCCCTAAACCCTAAACCCTAAACTCCTCTCTGTGCAGACTAAGAGCAGGCGGCTCGGACAGGCCTGTCCCAGGCACCTGTCGCCCGGAAATTCTGAGGTTTTGGGGTTTGGGATTTAGGGTTTAGGGTTTAGGGATACGGGTCTTTGGGGTTTAGGGTTTGGGAGGGTTCTTGATGAAAGGGTCTAGGGTTTCAGGACTCACACTCAGATTGCCTGGAGAGGGCTTTGGGTTTAGCGACCCGATTAGGGCTTAGGTTTCAGGGTTTCGGGTTTAATTATGTCTCAGCGGGTAGGGTTGTCTGACGGTTGGAATGGGATTCGGCTGTAATTACAGCACTACCTCCTTCAAAGCACATCAGGAAGAAGGTCAATAGTCGAGCTTCAGTATAGAGACGTTCCTTTCGAGTCAAGGTACTTGTTGGGATTCGCGTTGCAGCTGCGGGCCCACACTTTATGGCAACACCGGGGTTAAACAAGGACCACGTAGTAACTAGCGCTTTGCCCATTCCAAAGCCTCCGATACAGTAAAAAGCAGACCCCTAAACCCGTAACACTTAATTCTGAACAGTACGAAGCAGACCCTGGTCGTCCTGCCTTCTTTGCACTTTCTAACGAAGTTGGCTTGACTCCGCCTCGGTCGTGTGGCTGACGAACCTAGCCCAATTCATGGCCCTGAGACTACAGCATTGCATGTTAAAGCCTGAACCAAACGTGCTACTGTTCATCTTACAAATGTTCGTTTAGACATGAAACATCAAGGTTTGTCCTATTGATCTATTGCTGAGATCCTCTTGGGAGATATGCTTTTATCGTTGTTTTTTGTGGTGCTCGCAGCTGCAGCCGCCTCCGCCACCAGTACTCGATGGCCCGGTGCTACTGCTAGTGCTATTGAGGCCACGGCTTCTGTTCCTCCTCGTTCTACTACTACCACTACTACTACTTCTACTACTACTACTACTACTACTAATACCACCACTACTACTACTTCTTCTTCT